>CAUYUJ010017515.1:50000-65000 GCA_963575745.1 Prorocentrum cordatum | reverse complement strand
TTTAATTGGGCGAGACGGTTCATCATGATCACCGGGACGGATTATTCGGCGACGCATGTGCAAGTCACTCATGACTCTGAGAAGTACGGCCTGGACGAGGGGACAACCGGGCTGACAGGCCTCTCGAAGTTGATGAAGACGATCATCGGCGTGCTTTTTTTCGTCCAGGCCATCACCGCGCTCTTCCTGCTCTGGGTCGGGTGCAGGTGGCTCACGGCCACCCCCTGCTTCTCCGACCTCATTCTGAACGGGCTTGCCCTCACTTTCATCGTCGAGATCAAGGACATGCTGTACGAGCACCTGCTGCCCAGACTCTTCCAAGAGGAGACGGAGGTCATCCGCGTGAGGAGGGAGTCTCTCTCAATGCATTGGGGCACTCTCCTGGTCCCGGTATTGTGGACAGTGGCCAGTGCCCTCTGGGTGTCTCTTTACATGGCCTGTCTCCAGCAGGTGCTCCCGAACTACAGGTGGGACATCAAGGGGCCCTGCTCCAATTTCCTCATGGAGATGACCCGTGTCTGAGATCGGCGAGGGCATCTAATTTTTAGGACCGCGGGGTGCGGAGAGCTTTCTGTAGCGCCTCCTGCCGCCTCCTCATCCTCGCTTCTCGCCAGCGTTGTGTGTGTTGACGACTGCCGCCAAGGGCGCTCACCTTCGGCCGCGCCAACCGGCGAGACCTGCAGGAGGAGCAGAACTCCCAAGCACGCGAGAGACGCTTCGAATGATCTGTCACCGAGGAACAAAAAACGGGCCCAGCTCCCCATCCTCCTCCTCCTCCTCCTCCTCCTCCTCCACCTCCTCCTCCTCCTCCTCCTCCTCCTCCTCCTTTGCCTCCTCCTCCTCCTCCTCCTCCACCCCCTCCTCCTCCTCCTCCTTCTCCTCCTCCCCCCTCCTCCTCCTCCTTCCCCTTCTCCTCCCCATACTCCTCCTCCTCCTCCTCCTCCTCCTCCTCCTCCTCCTCCTCCTCCTCCTCCTCCTCCTCCCCCTCCCCCTTCCCCCTCCGCATCCTTCTTCTCCTTTTACTCCTCCTCCTCCTGCTCCTGCTCCTCCTCCTCCTCCTCCTCCTCCTCCTCCTCCTCCCCCTGCTCCTCTGACGGGCCAAGATGGACCCGGGACGGCCGAAACGGGCCCCCAGACAGGCCAAACAAGACCCCAAAAGTCTCCCGAGGAAGGCCCAGCGAGGCCCCAGAGTTTCCCACAATGTTTCCACAAGGTTCCCAGGAGGCGTCCCAGTAGGCCCCCCATGAGCGTGTGGGAGGTCTCGCGTCTACGTCCTGCAAGATCAATTCCGGGGCTTCCCCAGGCTCAGAAACATGCTGCGTGGCGCCAGGAAGTAACCAACAACCGCCATGGGCGGGAGGGTGGCATACGCACGTTGGCTTTCGGACTGTCGGTGGAGCTCCCACTGGGACACGATTTGCGTGAGTGAGTAACCCAGTCGCCCTGGGGGTGCGTGATGTTGCGCGAATCCTCCCGCAGAGGGGTAAGTGCAACCGCGTCCTTCTTTCGCACAATCCGTGTGATGGGTGCGTTGAGATGGACGGAGGGACGCAGTCGTGGCCGTGGGGCTCCTTGCTTCCCTCGGGTTTTCCTGAGGGTCTGCTCTCTGTCCTCTGGTCGTCGTCGTCGTCGTCATCGTGGTAGTCATGCCGGGAGGAGGAGGAGGGGGAGGAGGATTAGGAGAAGGAGGAGGAGGAGGACGAGGACGAGGACGAGGACGAGGAAGAGGAAGAGGAGGAGGTCGAGGAAGATGAGGATGAGGATCAGGATCAGGAGGACGAGGAGGCTGAGAACGGGTGTCAGAAAAGTTACCACAGGGATACCTGATTAAGGTTTGGCAGCCACGCGTTCGTAGCGACGTGGCTTGCTGATCCTTTGATATCGGCTCCTGCCCCTCCAAGTGTGAGCTCCAAGACGGCCCAAGAGAGTCCCCAAGGGGCCCGAGGGGGCCACCAGAGGATCCCTGCATGGTCGGCGAGGGCCCCAAGGCCCCCAAGACGGGCTCAGCTTCACATGGCGGGCCAAGAGGGAACCGGAACGGACGAGACGGGCCCCCAGACGAGCCAAAAAGGCCCAAAGGGCTCCGAAGGAAGGCCCAGAGAGGCCACAGAGACTCCCACAATGCTTCCACAAGGTTCCGAGGAAATCTCGGGGATGGACAGACCTCCTACCCTGACACGTCGGTTAAGGAATTGGCCGTTTTCGGTTCGCGAGAGGGCGTCGCGGCCGTCGTTTTTGCGGGTCCAGGTCCGTCGGTTTCGGTCCCAGGCCGTTTTCACTAAGGGGCTGTTTACTAAGGCGAGGTTTGTCCACCGCCGAATGTCAGGGCTTCCCGTGACGCCACAGAGACGTACCGCGTGGCGCCATGGAGTGACCAAGACACCCCGAGTCCACGGTCAGGGTCAGGGGTGTACCGCCACGGGCGGGAGTGCGGCCTGCGCACGTTGGCTTCCGGACTGTCGGTGGAGCCCCCCTTGGGACACGACCTGCGTTCTGCACGAACGAAATGGGCACGGAAAGAACGGGTACAATGCCCAACAGCGGATCTTGTTCATTTTGAGCAGGACTCGCTGTCCACGCCGCCGCTGCCTGTGTCCATTCGAGACAGAAGGCCGCCTGCCCAACAGCGGCCGCTGTTGGTTCGGGATAACGTGCCCATTTCGGGCGTCCAAATGCTTGAGTACATAACCCAGTCGCCCTGATGGTGCGTGATGTTGCGCGGATCCTCCCACAGAGGGGTAAGTGCAACCGCGTCCTTCTGCCTCACAATCCGTGTGATGGGTGCGTTGGGATGGTCGGAGGGGCGCCGTCGTGGGCTTCTTGATTCTCTCGTCCTCTCGGGGGTCTGCGCTCTGTCCTCTCGTCGTCGTCGTGGTAGTCGTGACAGGAGGAAGAGGAGGAGGAGGAGGAGGATCAGGAGGACGAGGAGGAGGATGAGGACCAGTGTAAACCCACGAGTCATCAACGATGTTGGAAGAAACCTTCCCTCCAAGCTCCCTCTTCGTAAGCCCCTACGGCGGCTCATTTCTACTGAGGGAACTGCCTCGTTGACAGACAGCCGTTTGAAGATCCTTAAGCATGCCCAAACAGTGTTCTCGAGATTCCAACGCGACGGTTCAACCTGACTGTTGCGTCTTGACGATCCTGAATCGTGCCCGAACGCCAACCCCAGGACTACAACACCGCGAACCAACGTAACTGTTGCACCCGCATGTTCCTGAATCCTTCCAAAACACCATAGGTGGTACGCTCATCATGTGAATCCGTAGAACTCTTGCAAATCAAACATAAAAAAACGAGTGTGCGCGGCGCTCAGGCGAAAGCCAGTGTGAAAAGGAACCGCCCTCAATGGGTGAAGTTCTTGCGAATGTTTAAAGCGAGTGCACGCGGCGCAGAGGCGAGAGCCACATTTTGAAAGCTGGCTGCCTTCAATCCGTGAAATTCTTGCAAATGTTTAAAACGAAGGTGCGCGGCGCTGAGGCGAGAGCCGCATTTTGAAAGCGACCCGCCCTCACTCCGTGAAGCTCTTGCAATTCTTACCAAAGAATGTGCGCGGCGCTCAGGCGAGAGCCACATATTGAAAATGGCACGCCCTCTATCAGTGAAATTGTTGCCAACTTTTAAGCTTCAGGGTCGTAAGTGGTGACGAAGACTCAGGCGAAACGCCCGGTCCGCCCAAAACATTGGCCTCGGGGTGCGACAGGGAGAAGCTATTTTGAAGGAAAAGAATTCGATCAGGGGTGTCAGAAAAGATGCCACAGGGAGAACAAGCAGCCACGAGTTCGTAGCGACGTCGCTTTGTGATCCTTCGATATAGGTGCCTGCCACCATTGAGACGCAGAAGCCCCAAAGTGTGTGATTGCTCGCCCGAGAGTCGGTAATGTGAGCTGGCCTCACACCGTCGTGAGACAGGTTCGTTTAACATTCCTGTCGCACTCTGATGATGATGATGATGATGAGGAGGAGGAGGAGGAGGAGGGGGAGGAGGAGGAGGAGGAGGAGGATAATCATACAGAAGGATGAGGAGGTGGAGGATCAGGAGGGGTGTCAGAAACGTTACCACAGGAACACCTGGCTTGTGGTAGCCACGCGTTCGTAGCGACGTTGTTTTCCCATCCGTCGATGCCGGCTCTTGCTATCACTGAGACGCAGAAGCCCCAATGTGTCTGACTGTGTTTTCGACAAGGGGGAACGTGAGTTGGGTGTAGACGACGAGGAGGATCAGGAGGACGAGGAGGATCAGGAGAGGTGTCATAAACATTGCCACAGGGATACCTGGCTTGTTGCAGCTACGGGTTCGTAGCGACGTTGCTTTTTCATATTTCGATGTCCGCAGCCAGTTGTTGGCCACAGGCTTGCTAGGTTCCGGTTCGAACCACACATTTTGAGATCTCCACCTTAAGAGGACCTCAGCGATCGCCAGCAGGCCTCCAGGATGCCCCAAGACGGCTCCAAGAGGTCCCTCAGCAGAGCCCAAAGAGGCAAGATCGTTCCGTTCCCATGGGAAAGCGTACAGTTCTATCGCAATTGTTGATTTCATGTGCCCAGTGTACAAAACGGGCCCAGGGGCCCCTAGGAGAGCCCTCCGACGGCCGACGAGGTCCACCAGAGGGCCCCAAGACGGCCCAAGAGAGCTCCAAGACAGCCCAAGAGAGCTCCAAGACAGCCCAAGAGGACCCCGAAAATCGCCAGCAGGGCCCCAAGGCCCCCCCCCGAGATGACCTAAGAGAGCCACAAGAGGCCCCGAAGAAACCCAGAAACACGCCCCAAGAGGTTCCACCATTGTTTCCAACATGCTCCCCTGAGGTTTCCCCAGAGACGCGAAAAGGCATTAACGAACGTCACACCTAAAGCCCAGGATGTGGAAAAGGCCACCAGGAGGGGCACACGTGGACGAGGGGCACGACTGCCCCCCCTCTTTGTGTTTTTTTGCTTGTCGTTTTCAAGAGCTCAACTCCTTCTCTTGCTATTGCATTCGTCTTCGCCGCCGTCATGCTCCTGGATTCTGCTTTCTCTTGGCGACATCCAAACCGCCCTCCTCGTCCAGTTCGTCGTCCTCCTGGAGTCCCCAGTGCTCAGGAAAGGGTTTTCCACTAACCCCGAACGGGCGATAGTATAGTACCCCCCATAACCCTTTATATTTCTTGTATCCCCGACCACAGGGATCTATATGTGGGGAAGGCGCGGGGGCCGAACTTGATAATCACCTGGGAAGTTGCGGGGGTCGAAGCTGTTATCATATCATGCTGATGAGCAGCAACATCAACAACTCGGATAATGGCCATGATGGTCTCGCCACACCAGCTTCCGCAATCACGAGCGTGTGGCAGGGCTGTGGGACTCTCACCAGTTCAGTTTGCCCACGTTACGACCGTGCTACAGGGCCATGGGATTCGCATTTGCTTAGCCGTTCCCGGGTCAGGAGCGCGTGGCAGGGCGATAGGGACCGATTGGTTTTGAGATTGCGCATGCGTTTTTCGGGTAGGCAGAGCAATGGAGTTAGTTAGTTAAGCGAATTACTGTTTGAGCGCACCTCTCACACGGTTCGTGGCCCTTCCTCCACCTCTTCTTCCTCCTCCTCCTCCTCCTCCTCCTCCTCCTCCTCCTCCTCCTCCTCCCTCCCCTTTCTGCCCCCGCAGCTGCCCAGGCCCAAGCTTCTCCGAGTCTCCGAAACTCCAAGCTTTCACGCGCCTCGCGGTCGCCGGGCGCCCAGCAAACCGTGCTGGAGATGGTCTACCAAGGCGGGTGCCACACCAACATCGAGTACGGCCACATCTTCAACGAGAAGGACAAGAGGCGCATCGAGTTGGCCGTGGCGGTGTTCGTCAAGACCTGCGTCGAGAAGAACGAGCGCGTGCACGACATTTTCGATAACCGCGGAGAACCGCCCGAGGACCTCTTCTGGCTCATGCCGACCTCCAAGGCCAAGCTGCAGGAGCTCGCCAAGAAGAGATACATGGAGCTCGGCGCCGAAAATATCGAGGAGCTGACCCACGGTGTTTACACCGAGCGCATCGGGTTAGCCCCCCCCAAGCATCGCCGCCGAGCTCCTTTACATCCACGAGCTAGCGCTGCCGATCAACGAGAAGTTCGAGCCCGTCGAGCATTTGCGCGCGAGGCCCGCCGAGAGTGCCGACGTGCACTTCCACATGATTCCGCGCAGGGCCCGCGAGTAGTTCAGGTGGTGCAGCGAGACCTCCGCGGCCTCGGTGGCGACCGACGGGGTCGTCAAGGCTACGACCCTAGCCATCATCAAGTGGTGATGGTCCATCAAGAAGACCGCGGACATGAGCTACGAGCTGCGCGAGCACAGCTACCAAGACAAGCGCGACAAGCAGGACTACTCGAGAACCGTTAAGCAGCAAAAGCACGAGGAGGTGCTTCTCGAGAACCACATCGAACTGCACTTCGACAAGTACGCGTCGATTCAGGAAGGGCACAACGAGCTCAGCATGAACAGGCGCGATGACGAGAGGGGCCGGGCCGACGCGACGGCCGAGTCAGAGCCCGCTTCGTCTGAGCGCGCGAGCTCCCCGAGCCAATCGCCCCATGCTTTTTCGCTACGAGGGTGCCTTTTCAAGGCGCGCGCTCGAGCCCCACCTGCTTTTCAGCCCCATCTGCTTTTCTGGCGTTCCAAGCTGCGGGGTACTACCTCCCCCTCTCGCCGAATGATCCTCGATCGATCAGCAAGGAATCAAGCGGGCTCGATCCTGCATCCTCGGATTGATGATCCGAGATCCCGAGTCCGAGCATATTCGGGCACCTTCGGGTCCTAGATCCGAAGGTCGCCAAGCTTGGACTCGAAGATCTCGGGTTCGCGGTCCGAGGATCAGGATCGAGCCTCGGCGACCCTCGATCGTCACATTGCCATCGGGCATGCTCGATCCTCCATCCCCGGATCGAGGATCCGAGCTCTTGGGCCCGAGCATATTCGAGCACTTTGGGCCCTAGATCCGAGGGTCGCCCAGCTTGGACTCGAATATCTCGGGTTTGACACCCGAGGCTCGAGGACCGAGCCCCGGCGGTAGTAGATCGCCCCGCCCGCCGCCCTCGAGCCCGCATTGCCACCGAGCAGGCTCGACCCTCCATCTTCGGATCGAGGGTCCGAGATTTTGGTTTCGAGCATCTGCGAGCACCTCGGATCCTAGTTCCGAGGGTCGCCCAGTTTGGACTCGAAGATCTCGGGTTCGACACCCGAGGCTCGAGGACCGAGCCTCGGCGATAGTAGATCGCCCCTCCCGCCGTCCTCCAGCCCACGCTGCCACCGAGCAGGCTCGACCCTCCATCCTCGGATCGAGCGTCCGAGATCTTGGTCTTGAGCATCTGCGAGCACTTCGGATCCTAGTTCCGAGGGTCGCCAAGCTTGGACTGGAAGATCTCGGGTTTGACATCCGAGGCTCGAGGGCCACGGAGAGGAGGAAGAGTGCCAAGACATCCTCCGATATGGCTAGTCCAACGCGAGGCCCCAGAAGTCCCGACCGCTTCCCCGGGGATCGTTTTTGGCCATGGATCCATCTTGAAGGGTCCTGGGCCCCAGGCCGAAATCGATCGAAAACACTTGGGTTGCAGAAGCCATATGTTTTCGATCGATTACAGGTGCATGGAGGTCAGGGGCATCCAGTACCTCCACGCCGCGCGATCCGGTCCTGCCACGCGCGCCTCCAACCTCCCGACCTTTCTGCGGCGCGCCACTGCGCGCGTGGCCGCGACGCCAACAAGAGTGGAGGCCGAGGGGGGGAAAGGACGGGGAGAAGGAGGAGGAGGAAGAGGAGGAAGAGGAGGATGAAGAAGAGGAGGAGGAAGAGGAGGAGGAGGAGTAGGAGGACGAGGGTTCGGTGCGTTTGGTATCGATGAGACAGCGCCGATTGAGCGTCGATCCTGGTTGATTTTTGCTTCGGCCAGCGTCTACCAGCGTCGGGAGGCTACGATGATCGGCGGCGCGCCCGGGGGTGAAGTGAGAAGGAGAAGACCCTCTCAGAAGGCGGGGGGGGTTCTCAGAAACACTCGTGCCGCCTGAGCTTAGAAAGCCTCTAAAGCTCAGAAAGAACACTTTAGAGCTTAGGAAGCTTTAGAAAACTTTAGAAGCATCTGACCTCCGTCTTCGGGGAAGGTTCCGAAAACTTCTCAGAAAACCGGGGGTCTTCCGAGCGCTCTGAGAAGGCACGCTCCTTGTCACTGCCGCCCCTCGTTGCGTTGCATCTTCGGGGGACCTCGCCTGCCCCCAAGATTGGTGTCTCTTCTGGTGCCCGGCGCGGGCTGGATGCGGGCCCGACGCGGACTTGGCGCGATTCGGCGCCGATCTGGCAAATATCCAACACGGACTGCGACGAGTCCAGCGTGGATTCGACGCGGACTCGACGCGGATGGCGCCGCGACGGGACAGATAAGGTCCCCCGATGGTGCAGCGTAACCCTCGTTCGCCGCCAGCATGAGTCCAGAGCCCCGAGTAATCAGGGAGGGGTATTCCGGGTCAGGGGTAATTCGGGTTCCTTTTTCGGGAATCCGAACCCGAGTTACCCCGGGCCCGAGTTATTCCGGATAATGCGGGCGCCCAGAGCCCCGAATCATCAGGGGTGCCTCGGGTCAGGGCTATTTCGGGTTCCTTTTTCGGAAATCCGAACTCGAGTTACCCTGGGCCCGAGTTACCTCGGATAATTTGGGCGCCCAGAGCCCCGAATCATCAGGGGTATTTCGGGTCAGGGCTATTTCGGGTTTCTTTTTCGGGAATCCGAACACGAATTACCCTGGGCCCGAGCTACCCCGGATAATTCGGGCGCCCAGAGCCCAGAGCGCCGAATCATTAGAGGTAAAATTCGGGTCAGGGCTAACTCGGATTTCTTTTCGGGAATCCGAGCCCGAGTTACCCCGGGCCCGAGTTGCCCCAGACAACTCGGGCGTCTATTGCCCCGAATCTTTAGGGGTAACTCGGGTCAGGGCTAACTCGAGTTTCTTTTCCAGGAATCCGAACCCGAGTGACCCCCAGATATTTCGGGCGCCCAGAGCCCCGAATCATCAGGAGGACAATTCGCGTCAGGGCTGACTCGGGTTCCTTTTTCGGGCATCCGAGCCGGAGTTACCCCGGCTCCGAGTTACCCCAGATATTTCGGCGCCCCAGTTGCACGGATCACGACGTCCTTCTCCCCTTCCTCCTCTTCCTCCTTCTCTTCCTCCTCCTCCTCCTCCTCCTCCTCCTCCTCCCTCTTCCTCCTCCTCCTCCTCCTCCTCCACCTCCTCCTCCCCCTCCTCCTCCTCCTCCCTCCTCCTCCTCCCCCTCTCCTCCTGCTCCCCTCTCTTCCTCCCCTCCTCCTCCTCCTCCTCCTCCTCCTCCTCTCCTCCTCCTCCTCCTCCTCCCCTCCTCCTCCTCCTCTCCTCCTCCTCCTCCTCTCCTCCTCCTCCTCCTCCCCCCCCTCCTCCTCCTCCTCCTCCTCCTCCTCCTTGCCTGCTCCCCTCCTCCTCCTCCTCCTCCTCCTCCTCCTCCTCTCCTCCTCCTCCTCCTCCCTCCCCCCTCCTCTTCCTCCTCCTCCTCCTCCTCCTCCTCCTGCTCCCCTCCTCCTCCTCCTCCTCCTCCTCCTTCTCCTCCTATTCGGGCGCTCAGTTAGCTGCCAGTGGCCCGCTGCCCTCAGGAGCGGGCCCCGGCCAGGGCGGCTCGGAGCTCGCCGGCATCCTCGGCGAGCTGGGGCTCGGCGGCCTGCTCAGGCCGGGAGGGGGCCGACGACGCGGGCCTGCGACCAGCTCAGTCAAGCAGTGGCGAAGCGTCTTGGCTCGCCTATAGAGCGTGTTTGTTTTATTTCTTGGGGCGTAGTGGGCATTACAGCCCCCGGCCCCCCCTATCCCCTACATCTATAACGAAATGCCTTCCTCCTCCCTCCCCCCCCCAGTGGCGCTCTGGGCACTGCCGCCGTGTGAACGGCGGGGGGAGGCGTTACATTATGCCTCCCCCTGGCCCCTCCCCCCTATAATGCCCATGATCGCCTAAAGTAAAGAAACGCGCTCCAGTCAAGCAGTGGCGAAGCGTCCTGGCTCGCCTATAACCCTGATAGGCAATTAAGAAAGCCCCCCCTCTCAGGCGAAAGTAGAACGCTCCAGCACCCTGGAAGCGTTACCCTGGCACCTCGCAACCTGCTTTGAACGCAGACGAGCCTGCCCGCCGAAACAAGCAAACCGCCTGAAACATTCTCGCAATCTGGCCTCTGTGTGGTTTTGAAACAAGCGCCTCGCCTGAGACATCCTCAGAAACTGCTCTGAACGCAGACGAGTCTGCTGTGGGGGAGTCCTATGGGGGAGTCCTATGGGGGAGTCCAATTGGGGGAGTCCTCTTGGGGAATCCTACAGATTCCTTGGGATACCACCCGAGCCAAGGCGCGGAAATTATTGATGTTCCTTTCTTCTGCGCGGTGCTAAAGATATCGTTCCGCGAAAACCGCCCACAATAATCTTTTAATTACGGTGCGGTGCTAACGATGACCCCGAGGGGGTTCTTAATTGCTTACTGAGGTTAGGCCCACCAAAGAATGTTCTAAGAACCTTTTTGCTCTGCACGAAACATTCTTAGAACATGTCTGGCTGACATTGTCTTGTTTCAACACATCGGGCTTGTGTTATAAGAACATCGTGTTTGTTATTGGAACAGTGTTGGGTTCGAAGCACACTTCGAGGCAGGACTATAGAAATGACGGGACGGTCGGTGCCTGCTCAAGTCAGGGGCAACGATAGGGGGTGGGGCAGACATAGGGGGGGATGCATCGACCCCCACTGCCCACTGATCGCCGACAGGGGCCCGATAACCCCATTCCGCCCAGGAATGTGCGGATGCACTATCGGGGGCCTATCGCCGATCTATCGGCGATGCATCGCCGATTCCAGGTCGATGCATCCCCCCCGATCGTTGCCCCCCACCCCTGCAAACCTCCAGTCGCGCATGTCGCTACACAGGAGGAATTATTCGAGGATTGTGAAGAAATAGTCTGGGGACGACTTTTCGGGTTCCTGCGGCTATTTTTGAACGTTTCTGGTCACTATTCTTAATTGTTTCTTCCAACATCCGCTTGTGGGAGGACATGCTCGACCTGCAGTGGGGGCCCATGCCAAGAAACACCCTGCTGACCTCCAGGGTGCCCTGGGTTTCTTGGGTTTCTATGGTTTTGCTATGGAAAGCGTGACGTTCCCACGCCAACAATCAATGGACGTCCTTGGGTTCCAGGGTTCGGTTTCTTGTCGAAGGTGTCTTGTGGTCGAGCCCATACTGTACTGCAAACCCTGCCCTTTGTGGGTCCCACTGCCGGTTCGAGCTTCGAGGCGTTTCGTCGGGTTTCGATGTTCGAGGTTTCGAGGCTTTTAGGTTTTCGAGCGGTTTCGTTTGTCGATTTCGTCAGAGGTTTCGAGATGTCCGAGCGGTTTTCGAGGCGTTTCGTTCAGGTTTCGAGGTTTTCAAGTGGTCTCGTGGTTTCTCGGTTCCAGGGGTGCCCAGATCGTGTCGAACGACCGTTGGAGGCCCGAGTTGTGGCCCGAAAGCCAGCATGTACTCCTTGTAGGAGGCATACTTTTGCCTCCGCTATCAAATCTTATCCCTGCGGGTCCCGCTGGCTGTGGATTATCGGACAGCTCCGTCGGCATTATGGTGTTTCAGGCTGGCGTGAGGATTGGGATGATGCTGAGGATGAGGATGATGTTGATACTGAGGATGAGGATGAGGAGGATGATGATGATGATGCTGATGATGAGGAGGATGAGGATGAGGATGATGCTGCTGATGCTGATGCTGATGCTGATGCTGATGCTGATGCTGATGATGATGATGATGATGATGATGACGATGATGATGATGATGATGATGATGCTGATGCTGACGATGACGATGACGATGACGATGACGCTGACGATGGTGAGGACGAGGACACTTACGATGACGCTTATGATGCTGCTGATGCTGATCATAATGAGGATGCTGATCATGATGATGCTTTTGTTGTTGTTGTTGGTGCTGCGGCTGATGATGATGCTGATGCTGATGACGATTTCGATGCTGATGTTGATGATGATATGCATTAGTTTCTTCTAGCGCTGTGGTGGCCTCGCTTGCTCAACGCTTTTTTGGAGCCATCGTGACTTGAGCCAAAAATGGTTAAGGGGGATCGTAGCTTGAGCAGCCGTGACTGCCCCTGCCTCCTTGGGGATGGGCCCGACGCCGCGGCCGTGGACTCGCTTTGCGCTCTCGAGCCGTCGTGACTTGAGCCAGCACGGCTACGCGGGATCGTGACTTGGAGGAGGTGGAGGGAGGAGGAGGGAGGGAGGAGGGAGGAATGAGGGAGTTGGAGAGGAGGAGGAGGAGGAGGAGTTGGAGGAGGAGGAGTTGGAGGAGGAGGAGGAGGAGGAGGAGGAGGAGGAGGAGGAGGAGGAGGGAAGGAGGAGGAGGAGGAGGAGGAGGAGGAGGAGGAGGAGGGAAGGAGGAGGGAATGAGGAGGAGGGAAGGAGGAGGGAGGAGGTGGAGGAGGAGGAGAGGGAAGGAGGAGGAGGAGGGAGAGAAGGAGAGGAGAAGAGGAGGAGTTGGAGTTGGAGGAGGAGGAGGAGGAGGAGGAGGAGCAGGGAAGGAGGAGGAGGAGGAGGGGGGGAGGAGGAGGAGAGGAGGAGGAGGAGGAGGAGGAGGAGGAGGGAGGAGGAGCAGGCAAGGAGGGGGGGGAGGAGGAGGAGGAGGAGGAGGAGGAGGAGGAGGAGGAGGAAGAGGAGGGAAGGAGCCATCGTGGCTGCTCCTGCCTCCGTGGGGGGGGGTGGGCCCGGCGCCGCGGCCAGGCCCCCGGGGGCGCAGCCCTCCGGCTACGCGCCGCCGCAGCAGGCAGGCCCTCGCCTGCGGGGTTCGGGCCGGACGAAAGGTAGCCCATGCAATAGATAGCCTCCCCGGGCTCTTTTGGTCGCGCAGGGCTCTTCTGTTGTTTTTGGCTTCCCGGGGCCCTCCACGGGCCGCTGGACCGTCTGGCAGCTGCTGGGGACGGAGAGCCGGTTCTCGGGGGAAGGCCCGGGGGTCCAGGACCCATTTCAGGCGATCGCACACATGGATCAAGGGGGCGGGGATTATCGGGCCGGACGAAAGGGGGGGATTGGGAAAGAGGGGGTTACGAAATCTGCTGCGTGCAGCTGGTTTTGGCCCCGCCGAGGGGCCCATTCCTCGATACGTAACTAGTCGCCTCCGGCGCCGGGAGGCGCCAGGAAAATCAGCTACGTGAGTTGATCCCCCCCCTTTGGCTATCCCCCCCTTTCGCCCGACCCGAGGGGTCCTGCCGCGGGAGAGAGGGCAGGGGGGCAGGGTCGGCCGAGCAGTTTTCGGGCGCTCTTCGGGGGGGTCTCCAGGACTCCAGCCCCAGGATGCCTGCCCGGCGTGAAGAGAGCACCACGGGAGGTTTGTGACAGCTTTCTGCCTCCGGGGGCCCTCGCCGGGCCCCGGGACCTCAAGAACAATACGCTACGCAGAACGGGTCCAGGGGAAGGCGTTCAGGAATCTCCAGGGTCGACGTTGTGTCAGAAGCGCGACGTCGGATTTTTGAAAACGTGGGGGGGAGGGATTGGGCGGCAGGGGGGGGGGGGGCCAGTCGTGGGGCGGCAGCGGCGGGCGGGCATGAACAAAAAACATGTGTAATTCCGGCGTCTTGAGAGCGAGCATAAGGCCACCCATTGTTTTCGTGCGGGGCTGAATGGCCTTGTGTTGGCTCCCAGAATACCGAATTCACAGTTGTTTTTTTCTCAATCGGTTTAGGGGGTGTCACGTGCCACCCGTTGTTTTTTGTGACGTTGTATGGTTTTATGTTGCCCCAAGGTGCGCAGGGAGTGGTCCCTGAGCGCAATCTCTATCCATGCCAAGTTCGCAGGGCGTGGCAGGCGTGGCCTGACGCCAAGAGGGGGTGTGCAGGATTCTGCCCTTGCGCGCTGAGTGCCACGGCGTTCGCGGGGACGTCCCCGGCAGTCGGGTTTGCTCCGCTTTCCTCTCGTTTTCAACATGATCACTATAGCGCTGGGGAAAATCGTTGTTTTAAGTTTTAAGTGTCCCCCATATTGATTTTTGCAGCCGTTTCTAGGCATTCCTACGATTATTGTTATTACCACTATTTTTTTATTACTACTACTACTACTACTACTACTACTACTACTACTACTACTACTAAGAACACCAACGTTAAAACGACGGCGGTTCTTATTATTACAGCTACTACTACTTCGACCACTACTACTACTACTACTACTACCACTACTACTACCACAACTACTACTACTACTACTACTACTACTACTACTACTACTACTACTACTACGACTACTACTAGTACGACTACAACTACGACTAGTACTACTATTACTACTAATTTTTTTGCTACTACTACTACTACTACCACTACTACTACTAATTCTACAACTAGCACTCTTATCGTTACTACGTCTGCTACTACTGCTGCGACCGTTACTGCTACGTGTTACGGCTACTACTACCACTCGTACTATTTCTCCTACTACTACGACTCCTACTACTTATACGACTACTGCTACTAATTTTACTACCTACGACTACGATTTTGATGACCTCCACGACGACGGTTGTTACGATTTTTACTTTATCATTATTGCTGCTAGAATTACGCCTGCGACCGCGAGTACGAAAACTATTCCCACTACGACTGCCACCTTTTATTATTAGTGGTATTGCCACTACAACTACTATTACGACTACGGCGAATACTACGATTAGTACTACTAGTATGCTTATTATTATTCCTACTTCTGCTGCGACTAGTATTACGACTGCTACTACCACTATCTCTACTACTACCGCTGCTATTCGTGTCGCCGCTACTGCTGCCAGGAGTAATGATCTGTCTACTACCTTTACGACTAGCACGACTACTTCTATCATTATTACTACTACTACTACTACCATTACTTCTACGACCACCGCTACTAATACTACTACTACTACTACTACTACTACTACTACTACTACTAGTACTAGTATTATTATTA
>CAUYUJ010017515.1:0-47500 GCA_963575745.1 Prorocentrum cordatum | reverse complement strand
TCTCTTGGGGGCTTCTTGAAGGCCTCTTGGGGGCCTCTTGGGGACTCTTGGGGCCCTCTTGGGGCGCTTTTGGGGCGCTCTTGGGAGCCTTCGGGGCGCTCTTCGCGCCATGTTGGAGCAGATCTATCAAAGAAAGGGGGGTCGTATATTCGCTGCCCCTCTAGAGTGCCTCGGATCGCCTCTTGGGCCCTTCTTGATGCCAAAATCCTTCCAAAACCTAAAGAAAGTCAATGTTTATTGCTTTTTCGCTTTTTCGCTCTTGGAGCCGTCTTGGGCCATCTTGGGAGCCTCTTGGGGCCTCTTGGGGGTCTCTTGGGAGCCTCTTGGAGGCCTCTTGGGGGCCTCTTGGGGCCTCTTGGGGCCCTCTTGGGGCGCGCTTGGGAGCCTTCGAGGCGCTCTTGGCGCCATGTTGGAGGAGATCTATCAAAGAAGGGGGGGTCGTATATGAGCCTTGCCCCTCTAGAGTGCCTCGGATCGCCTCTTCGGCCCTTCTTGAGGCCAGCATCCTTCCAAAACCTAAAGAAAGTCAATGTTTTTCCCAACCATCCTGTGGTGTTGGGTCCTCGTTTTGAAGAGACAGCGCCCCGCGTTCACTCCTCCCGCTGCCCCCTCCCTCCTGCCATCATCATCATCATCATCATCACCATCATCATCATCATCATCATCATCATCATCATCATCACCATCATCATCATCATCATCATCATCATCATCATCATCAACCCCTCACACGTTTCGTGGCCCCATAGGGAGCTCCAGCGAAGGCCCCAGTGGCTGCGCTCCCATGCGCCCACCGCACCCATTTCGGCACACCCCTCACACGTTTCGTGGCCCCATAGGGAGCTCCAGCGAAGGCCCCAGTGGCTGCGCTCACATGCGCCCACCGCACCCATTGCGGCACACCCTTCACACGGTTCGTGGCCCCATATGGAGCTCCAGCGAAGGCCCCAGTGGCTGCGCTCCCATGCGCCCACCGCACCCATTTCGGCACACCCCTCATACGTTCCGTGGCCCCATAGGGAGCTCCAGCGAAGGCCCCAGTGGCTGCGCTCCCATGCGCCCACCGCACCCATTTCGGCACACCCCTCACACGCTTCGTGGCCCCATAGGGAGCTCCAGCGAAGGCCCCAGTGGCTGCGCTCCCATGCGCCCACCGCACCCATTTCGGCACACCCCTCACACGTTTCGTGGCCCCATAGGGAGCTCCAGCGAAGGCCCCAGTGGCTGCGCTCCCATGCGCCCACCGCACCCATTTCGGCACACCCCTCACACGTTTCGTGGCCCCATAGGGAGCTCCAGCGAAGGCCCCAGTGGCTGCGCCCCCATGCGCCCACCGCACCCATTTCGGCACACCCCTCACACGCTTCGTGGCCCCATAGGGAGCTCCACCGAAGGCCCCAGTGGCTGCGCTCCCATGCGCCCACCGCACCCATTTCGGCACACCCCTCACACGTTTCGTGGCCCCATAGGGAGCTCCAGCGAAGGCCCCAGTGGCTGCGCTCCCATGCGCCCACCGCGCCCATTTCGGCACACCCCTCACACGTTTCGTGGCCCCATAGGGAGCTCCAGCGAAGGCCCCAGTGGCTGCGCTCCCATGCGCCCACCGCACCCATTTCGGCACACCCCTCACACGTTTCGTGGCCCCATAGGGAGCTCCAGCGAAGGCCCCAGTGGCTGCGCTCCCATGCGCCCACCGCACAGATTTCGGCACACCCCTCACACGTTTCGTGGCCCCATAGGGAGCGCCATCGAAGGCCCCAGTGGCTGCGCTCCCATGCGCCCACCGCACCCATTTCTGCACACCCCTCACATTTTTCGTGGCCCCATAGGGAGCTCCAGCGCGCTCCCATGCGCCCACCGCACCCATTTCGGCACACCCATCACACGCTTCGTGGTCCCATGGGGAGCTCCAGCGAAGGACCCAGTGGCTGCGCTCCCATGCGCCCGCCGCGCCCATTTCGGCACACCCCTCACACGTTTCGTGGCCCCATAGGGAGCTCCAGCGAAGGCCCCAGTGGCTGCGCTCCCATGCGCCCGCCGCACAGATTTGGCACACCCCTCACACGTTTCGTGGCCCCAAAGGGAGCGTCATCGAAGAAAATATTCACAATTGCGGTACTCGCAACTGCATCTGGTTGGGTCCTTCGCCAGGATAATGTGTTTTTTTTTGCTCTTGGAGCCATTTTGGGCCATCTTGGGAGCCTCTTGGGGCCTCTTGGGGGTCTCTTGGGAGCTTCTTGAAGGCCTCTTGGGGGCCTCTTGGGGCCTCTTGGGGCCCTCTTGGGGCGCTCTTGGGGCGCTCTTGGGAGCCTTCGGGGCGCTCTTGGCGCCATGTTGGAGCAGATATATCAAAGAAAGGGGGGTCGTATATTCGCCTTGCCCCTCTAGAGTGCCTCGAATCGCCTCTTGGGCCCTTCTTGATGCCAAAATCCTACCAAAACCTAGTGAAAATCAATGTTTAGTGCTTTTTCGCTCTTGGAGCCGTCTTGGGCCATCTTGGACGTCCCAACGACCCGCGGAACCCCTCGTCCAGGTCGGTGGGGAGGGGCAAGGGGAGGGTAAACCCCTCCCCGAAATGAGGTCGGCAGAGGAAACGCTCTAGACCACCTACGCCCTAAAGGGCTGGTGGGATTACCCGGTGTCTGTCGGCGCGCCTCTTTTTGAGGGTGGACCCCGCTCACGGAGACCTCGACTCCGCACTCGGTGAGCTCACATCTCGAGCCTGGATCCCCCCAGAAGCCTAGACTTCCTGGGCAGTTTTGGGGCCGAGTGGTTAGCGAAGGTCAGACTCAGTAGACACCAGGTTTCAGAGGATGCGGTCACTGCTTGAGCGTGTTTCTTTATTGCTTGGGGCATACGGGGCAGTGTAGCCCCCGACCGCCAAGCCCCCCCCCTTTTATAACGTAACGCCCGTCCCCCTCGTGCGCTCCCGGCAGTGACGCCGTGCGCAGATGGGGTCCGAGTAGATGGGGTCCGTGTAGGTAGGCTCGGAGGATCGCGGCGCACCGCCGATGCATCGGCGATGCGGCTCGATGTGGAGCCCGAGTTTCCCCACGCCGACGTCGCCGATGCATCGCCGACGTCGACGATGAATCGCCGGTGCATCGACGCATCGCCGATGCATGGCCGATGTATCGGCGATGCGGCCTGATCCTCCGACCCCATCCATTCCGACCCCATCTAGGAGGCCTCTAGGAGGGTGGTGTGGGGTTTCCATGCACGCGGTGCCACGGCTCGGCTAAAACTGCGATGTCGCGAGCGAAGCTCGAGCAGCCCGGCGTGAGGTGCCAGCCCGCCCAACCGCACTTCGTGTTTCTCGCGCGTGCGCGCTCTGCACGGCGCGGGGGCCTCCCTCCGAGGGCGCGAAGGAGTGCCGTCCTGCGGGCGGGCCTTCGAGGCCTTCCGTCTCGCGTGCGAGGACACGCGGCAGGCGCGCGCCCTCGAGCGTTCCGAGCACGGCGGCTGTACGGCCCAACCTGCTGCTCGGCGCCTCGTGCGCAGGAAGTGCGGCGTGCTTTTCCTCCTCGAGGCCCCCCTTTTAGAGGGCCTCCTCTGTTCTTGCAAGGGGGCGAGGCTTCATCAGCCTTTGGTGGCGTCTGAACGAGGTGCTCGTTAGTCGCGAGCCAAGCTGATAAGGTTGCGGCGGCCTGCCCTGGTCTCTTGCCGAGGCAGGTTGCCGCTGCCTGGTTCGTGAGGCTTAGTCTCTGCTGTTTCAGCGGTTCCGCTCAGCGGTCCCTGCTCCCTTCTTTGAGGTTGTTGCCTCCTTGCTCTCTGTGGTCAGTAATCGGATTGGATATTGTCTCTGAACTGTTCCCTCCCCTGTTCCCTCCCTCTTCCCCCCCCGCTTCCCTCCCCTCCCTGTTCCCCTGTTCCCCTTTTCCCTCCCTCCCTCCCTCCCGTTCCCTCACTCTTCCCTCCCCTGCTCCCTTGTTCCCTCCCCTGTTCCCTTCCCCACGCCCCCCACGCTTCCCCTTCCGCCTCCCTCCCTTCCCTCCCCCTTCCCCTTCGCCCCCCCCCCCCTCTCCTCCTCCGCCTCCTCCTCCTTCTCCTCCTCCTCCTCCTTCTCCTCCTCCTCCTCCTCCTCCTCCTCATCCTTATCATCCTCCTCCTCCCCCCAGCGCCGCGCCTCGCCCCTCCTCCCCCGCCACACACCCATGAATCGCGCAGGGCGAGTATCCCGGGCCTGAGCAGGAGCAGGAGGAGGAGGAGGAGGAGGAGGAGGAGGAGGACTCGGGTGACCCAAAAGGCGGTCCAGCTGCAAGGGGGTGGTGCCATAGGTTTTGGGCAACCGTATGGCAAATGTATTGCGCCGGAGAGATTGTAGTGCATTGTTATGTAAGTAATGCATTGCACGCGAAAATGCAGCAAGACACTTGCGCCCCGAAAGATGTACTGCACGCCCCAAGCGTATTGCAGCCCCACAAATCGATTGCACCAGACCTATTGGACCACCCCCTTGTTGCTGGACCCCTTTTTGGGGGGTCAACCCGAGAGGACTCGAACGAGCGGGCGTCGGACGGCTACCCGGGGTCTGAGCCAGCGGACCCCTACGAGCAAGCGTCGCAGCCGTACGGGGACTCAGGCCGTCGCCGCCGCCGTCCGCGTTCGCGGGCGACGGCTGCTTCTGCGCCTGGTCGCGATCGATCTTGCTCCATCCTTTTCGTCTTCACGTCGTTGTCCTCTCCTCTTGGTTCATGTTCTGCGACTGTTGTAGGCCACGTGCGTTCGGACAGTGTTCTGAGAGTTCAACCCAGCGCAGCTCCTGCGCCTCCTGCTCCTCGCAGTAGAACCGCTGCTCCTCATCTCTTTCGGTCGTCTCATTGTCCTCTTACTCCTGTCTCTTCCCTGACTCCTGCTTTTGCTTGCTCTCATGCTGCTTGTCGCCTGAGAACACTGTTTCCCAGTCTGGCTCGGCCTTTCGGGAAGAGTTTGCTAGCCCTTCCGAAGCCAGCGGCTCGGGCAAGTCTGATCTAGCCCCCACCATTGGCCGAGTAATTCGATCGTCTAGCCTTCACGGTCGGGGTGGGCGTTTGCCAGGTCGAAGGTCAAGCTTTCATGCTGCTTCCGCCCCCCCCTGTTTGGCCAGCCATCGGGGTCGCGCACGCAACGCGTTCGTTCAGTCTCCCTGTGTGGATGTCTCTAGTTTTGGCCATCTGGGCTACACGGGTTGTATACATCTATGAGCTTCCGCTCCCACCTCCCTCCAAGAAATCTGCCTCCCCTTCCCTCGACGCAGGGAAATGAGGGGGTGGGCCGCTGGAGTTAAGTCGGGCCTGTCCCTCTGCAGCAGGAAAATTCAAACATAGTGGCACCAATCGTGTGGGGACGATTTTGGACTGTTGTTTTGCCTATTTTGGTGCACTTTTGGATAATGTTTTTTTCGTCCAAAATTCGCCCGTAGGGGGACATGCCCGACCTAACGCTGGAGGGAGGACGCAGCGGGCGGGGCACTCCCTCTGACACGGCCGGGGGCCGCTCTCGAGGCTCCGGGGTCCTCCTTGCCCGCGGATGTGTCGCGCCGGGAGGCAGCCGAGTCTTGCTCAATCGGAGCTTGAGCGACTGGGGTCAATGCAAACGGGGGTCAGCCAGGGCACCGGATCTTGCATGATCCTGCGAAGACCCCCTCTGGCTGACCCAGGTTAGCGAGCCGCTCGTGGCCGCGAGGCGGCCGCACATATTGGCTGACCCAGATTTGCGAAGACCTGCATTGCAGTTTGTTTCTCCCCCTCTGCATTGCAGTTGTTGGTTTCCTGCTGACCAGGGTTTGATTGACCCGGGTTGGCAGATGCCCGAGTTCATTGAGCGGGTGGTCTTGTGAGGTGACGTACCGTCAACCCGCATAGGAAGGATTGGCAACCCTCCCATGGGTACCCTCTTGCATCCTTGCGTCCTAGGTCCATCCTTCGCCACTCTCGTTGGCCGCGCCCCGCCGGGAAAGCTTCGAAGTGGGCGTCCGAGGCCCTTGCATCCCTATCTCGCGCATCCCTGCTGCACGGGTCGACTGTGCATGGGGGGTGGGGAAGCAGGGCCCGAAAGGGGCCTTCTGGAACCCCGTTTGGGGAGCCCGCAGGGGCCCCAAAGGGCCCCATTGGGGGCCCAGCGTATATTGAAGTCGGGCCTGTCCCCCTACAAGGGGATTCTCGACGAAGAATACAAGATACCCCAAAAATAACCCAAAAATCGTTCGGGGACTATTTTTGGAGTATTTTGTTTTGCCATTTTGGAGCATTTCTGTTTTTTTTTTATATAAATTTGCCGTCGAAAATCCCCTTGTAGGGGGACATGCCCGACTTAAACGTAGATCCCCCCCCCTCAGAGCTCCGAATCATCAGGGGTAGCTCGGGTCAGGGCTAATTCGGTCTCGTGTTTCGGGAATCCGAACCCGAGTTACCCTGGGCCCGAGTTTCCCCGGATAACTCGGGCGCCCAGAGGTCCGAATCATCAGGTGCAGTTCGGGTCAGGGCTAACTGGGGTTCGTTTTTCGGGAATCCAAGCCCGAGTTACCTTAGGCCCGAGTTACCTCGGATAACTCGGGCGCCCAACCCCCATTACCACCCGCCCCAGCTTAGGGGTTCGGGTTTTGGTGTTTTCGTCGGTTTCGGCGGCTTCCCAGCCTCGGGGGGGCCTTCCAGCAGCTGCGCCTCGCCGAGAGCGTTTCCGGTGGTGCCCAGGCCCTCCCGAAGGACCTCTGGAGACCCGAGTTATGATCCGAAAACCAAGCGACGGGGACCATTGCCGAATTGCGGGGGATATTTCGAGTCTCTTGATAAGCGTGAGGGGGTACCCCCCCCCCCGACGGGGGTCAACCTCGCCTCGTCGTCGTGCCGCGACGGGGGTCGGAGCGCCTTCGGCGCGCAGTGGCTGCCCGCTACGGGGGTCGATGTGGGGCTGTCGGCGGGGCTGAGGCCCCCCCGACGCCTATTCAGAAATTCAGAGTAGGCTCAGGGGGGATGCATCATGATTGGGCCTCAATCGCCCATTGATTGCCGATGGGGGCCTGAATAGTCCGCCCCGCCCGGGAGCCTGCGGATTCGCTATCGGGGGCATATCGCCGATCTAGCTAGACGTTTGTCCCCCTGGGCCAGCACCCCCCACACGTTGCCCCTCAGTGGAACAGCTGGATCCTCCGTGCCCGCGATGGTGAAAAAACCCTGCTCCTCCCATCTTCTCTCGTCGTGAGAAAGAACTCGTGACGGGAGGTTTGAGGACATTTTCGGGTTCTAGGGGCCCTTACTGGCCCCAGGTTTGAACAAACGTCTTCGGGATCAAAAGCTCGTCTTGGGGAAGGGGGTCCAGCTCTCCTGGGGTCCAGGTTCAGAGAAAATCACTACATCTCACAGCTTCGGGGTGTTGGTAAACGATTCGGGATGCAACACCCGTCCCAGGGGAGGGGCCCAGATCTCGGGGGGTCCACGTTGCATGAAAAAAACAACGTCGGAGTCTTGTGGGTACTGAGAGGAGGAGGAGGAGGAGGAGGAGGAGGAGGAGGAGGAGGAGGAGGAGGCATCCCTGCGGGGCCTATTCTGATCCGATCTATCCGATTCGATATCGACCCCAGCCTGCCCGAGCCGACTTGACTACGATATTGCGACGATGCAGCGTGGTCCGATGTTTGCATGGTGCTCTTCTGCATCCTGGCGCGATTCGACTCGATTCCGACACCGCGCCGACGTGGCCCGATGCGATGTGCAATGCAGTCATCACGACACGAACTTGCCGTGATACAGTGGGGCGCATGCCAAGAGACGCCCTGCTTGCCTCCAGGGTGCCCTGGTTTTCTTGGGTTTCGATGGTTTGCTATGGAAAGCGTGACGTTCCCAGACCAAAATCAATGCACGTCCTGGGGTCTCATGTTGGGTTTCTTGTGTAAGGTTTCTTGTGGTCGGGCCCCCACTGTAATACGGCTCCGTGGGTCTGATGACAGTCAAATTGCTCTGCTTTGGCCATGCGGAATGCGGTTCGGAACCGACAAGTCTGCAGCGTCAGCGAGATTAGCCTGGCGAGCGAGTGTGTGCGTGCTGTCTCCTGTCCTTGAGCCTGGATGGGGTGAGACATGTCGTGGGAGGCGAGGGTCAAGCGTTCTCGGAGTCGTCGCGCGGATGTTATTAAGAGAGGAAAAACCACCCGGACAAGACATTTGGCGTTTACTCGACGGCCTTGGGCGTTTATTAAACAGCCTTGCCCTGTTCGATTCCTCCTCTTGGCGCGTCTTCTGCACGACTTCGCGTGCCCGGGTGGTGATTGTGGGGGTGGGTTGCATGACCTCTATGTTAGAACCTGTGTCATGCGAACTCTACCCCTACCCCCCACGGTTTCTGAGGGGGAGGGGGAGGTTCATTTCGCTCGGGAGCTCCCGAACGGAGTGAACCCCACCCTCCCCCTCAGAAATCGTGGGGGGTAGGGGTAGTGTTCGCATGTGGCCCCCTAAGGGCGTGTCCTCCGCTTCACCCTCCGCTCGGTGGAGGAAAAACGAGCACACCGCCACCGAGAGCCCTTTGTGTGGGGGGGGGGGGGGGGGCGGCCGGCCCCTGTGCGGTGGCACGCCCCTGCCCCACCTCCTCCTCCTCCCCCTCCTCCTCCTCCTTCTCCTCCTCCCCCCTCCTCTCCTCCCTCCTCCTCCTCCCCCTCCCCCTCCTCCCCCTCCTCCTTCTCCTCCTCCTCCTCCTCCTCCTCCACCTCCTCCTCCTTCTCTTGCGACCCACCTCCCAGGGGTCGGCCCCCTCGATGTATTCTCGGTGGCGGTGGTGCGAGGATTTGCCGCCCCGCGCCCTGAGGCCCACCCCGGATCTTCCAGAGGCAGCCTACAGAATTTTTGATCCGAGCGGCGTCGCCGAGAGGGGGCGGCGCCTCTCGTCTCGTCGGGCGCGGCCACAGCGGGTGGGTGCGCAAAGCTCGGAGGCCAGGCCTCGGCAGTGCCGACATGTAGACGGGGCTCCGTCGACTTGGTTCTGAGTCGTATTGCGAAGTCGATTGCCATCGAGCTCGATCGATGTTCGCTGGCCGAGATCGATATCTGACAGGGATTTGTCACGGTCATGGAGGTGCCCATGGTCTCTCCCGATCTTCTACTGCGTAAGCAAGCGAAGAGGGGCGAGCACTGGAAGTGGCAATGAGTACGAACAGGGTGTTGAGGTCATTGGAGAATTAATGCGAAGGACATGGAGGAGACACGGAGCATAGGAGAAAGGAAGAGGAACAGAAAGATGAGTTGAAGGAGCAGTTCAATGAGGATTGGGCGTGATGTGATGATGATGTTTATGGTTGTGATGATGATGATGATGATGATGATGATGATGATGCTGATGATGATGATGATGATGCCGACGATGACGACGGCGACAACGATGCCGACGGCGACGATGGTGTCGATGATGAAGATGATGATGATGATTATGGTGTTGGTGGCGATGGAGACGGTGATGGAGATGCTGATGCTGATGCTGGTGATGAAGACGATTACGATAACGATGCAGATGCTGAGGCTGATGACGATGGAGGCGATGATGGTGGGGATGGTGATGCTGTTGATGATGGCAAACAAAGGTGAACAGTATGATGAGTGTGATGATGCCGACGAAGACGATGACGACGATGATAATGTTGTTGATGTTGATGCTGATGATGATTATGATTATGATTATGATGTTGGTTATGATAATGATGATGATGATGATGATGATGGTGGTGGTCGATGTAAGGATGAGGGTCATGCTGGGGATGATGATGACGATTATGTTGATGGTGATGATGATGCTGCTGATGATGATGACGACCGCGATGATGATTAGGAGTCTGATTATGATGATGTTGATATTGTTGGCGATGAACAATCTGATCGAGTTGATGACGATACTGATGATGATGATGATGATGATGCCCACATGCCGTTGACGATGACGATGGCGATTATGGTGATGCTGACGCTGATGCTGATGCTGATGCTGATGCTGATGCTGATGCTGATGCTGATCATGATGAGGAGGATGAGGATGAGTATGATGGTGTGGATGATGATGAGGATGATGATGATGGGATGATGATGATGATGATGATGATGATGATGATGATGGTGCTGATGATGGTGCTGATGTTGATGATTATGATGCTGATGCTGATGCTGCTGATGATGATGGTGATGATGAATATGATGATGGATGATGGTGATGATGCTGCTGCTGATGATGATGATGGTGATGGTGGTGATGGTGATGGTGGTGATGGTGGTGGTGGTCGTGGTGGTGGTGATGGTTACAATGTTGTTGATTATGCTGATGGTGATGGTAGTGGTGGTGGTGGTAGTGGTGGTGAGAGGCTGGATGAGCATGAGGGTAAGAATACGGGTACGGAGACGGATAATGACGAGGAGGAGGAGGAGGAGGAGGAGGAGGAGGAGGAGGGAGGAGGTGGAGGAGGATAATGATAACGATAATGATAGTGACAATGATAATTGCAATAATAAACATCATGCTGCTGATGATGAGGAGAAGGAGGAGAAGGAGAAGGAGGAGGAGGAGGAGGAGGAGGAGGCGCAGAAGCAGCAGCCGGCGGAGCAGGCGGAAAAGGAGGATGATGATGATGAGAAGGGGGAGGGGGAGAAGGACGAAGGCAATGGAGAGAAGGGGGAGGGGGGGGAGAGGGATGATCATGAAGAGGCGGAGGAGGAGGAAAGAGGACGCGTGCCGGTCCCAGTGACGACGGGAGGCCGCCACGGCAGCGTGAGCGACAGCCTGAGCGGCCTCCTCGGGGACCTTGCCCGCACTGCCCCTCTGGCGGGGCGGGCGGCTGGCGGTTGCGTGTCTCCTCTGTCGCCACGTCACCCTCCCGCCCGCTGGCCGGACATTCGCCACGCCACGGCATTCGGGGCTCAAGAGACAGGGGTCAATGCAAACGGGGGGTCAGCCAGATCGCTCGATTTTGCAGGATCCTGCAGGGCCAGGGTCGCATTGACCCGTGCCGTCTACGTGGTGCAATGTATACGCGGTGGGACCCTCTGGGCTGGATCCTTTGGCATGGGACCAAACAAGGTGGGAGCCTTCTGGGTGGGAACATTTGGAGCGAGACCCTGCGGGCGGGAATCAACGGTGTGGGACTTGCTGGGCAATCCAGTCAGCCCAGAGCAAGTACGAGACATTTAGAAGTACCTCGCATGTTTGAAAACGAAATCGGGGAGCCCTATCATTGCACCGCGCATAAGCAATCCTCGGGTGACCCCATCTTATCGAAAGACCTTGAGGGTACCGTATCATCAGAACGCAAAGTTTGACATCATCAGGGGATCTAGCATCTGATTGCAGATCCAAGTAGGGACACCCTTGAAGACCGAACGCCAAGCATTTACAACCGCCAACAATCTAATCATCCAGCGCCACGTACAATCCATCACACGTTGAGAGACTATCGGGGGACCGTGTTGACGAACACCGAGCACCGTTAAGATTATCGCTGGTCTGCGGCGACTTGAGACCCTCTATGTTCAAACGGTCTTTGTAAGACTGGTGCAGACATGACACTTCCAAGCTGTTGCACATATGGAGGGTGCTTTCTATTCGACAGTGTGTTCTCGTTCGGGATTGTGTTTGCGTGCTGGTTTGTTGTTGTCCAGAAGATTATTGTATCCAATAGCTATATGGATAGTCAGTGATCCCCTGGCAATCTCAGTGGGATCCGCAACGTTGTCGAGTCCTAGTCTGGCCGTTCATGATCACTGGAAAAGTCGACTGGGCTCTCGCCTGACCTCTCGGGCCGAGGCGCCGCCGAAGTGCGGTCGGCATGGCGTGGGGAGTCCCGCCCATGGGACTTCAGCGGAGAGCGGGGCGAGGTAGAACACCAGCACACACAGCAGCAGGTGAAGGGCTTTGGCTTCGGCGATCGGGCAGCACCCGGTGGCGAAACCAGATCGCAAACCTCTCGGCATTGACCAGGCCTCGCACTTGGCGTTGCCGAGGTGCCCTTTGTTGCCCGCTACAATGCAGTAACGGGAGCGAGGAGGAGGAGGAGGGGGAGGGATGAGACGCGAGAGGTGATATGAAGATAGAGGTGGGGGTAGGGTGATGAGGTGGAATCGTGGAAGAAGCAGTGGCACACGCGTAAATGTCCGCAAGTCCGCGCGACTTTTTAGGGATCGGCGCTGGGCCCTCACGGGGAAGCGAGAGAGAAGCGATCAGCAATCGGCGCGTGCGGTACGAAGAGATGGGCGGGAGGGGAGACGGGAGGGGAGGACGGCCCAAGGGGAGGGAGGGGGACGCTGAGAATGAGGAGGAGGAGGAGGAGGAGGAGGAGAAGGAGGAGGAGAATGAGGAGGAGGAGGAGGAGGAGGAGGAGGAGGAAGAGGGGAGAAGGAGAAGGAAGAAGAGGGGGAGGAGGAGGGGGAGGGGGAGGGGGAGATGCAACCACAAGTCGTGGATGACCAGGGGCAGGAGGAGGGCGAGGCGGTGGAGGAGGAACACAAACGAGGAGGCGAGGCAGGCAGGCAGGGGGGAGGAAGGAAGGGGACGATGACGAGGAGGGAGTGGGTACAGACGTCCAGACGAGGTCCGAGCAGTTGGGGTCGGCGCACCGCGTCGCATCGCCGATGCGGCTCGGTGTGGGGCCAGTTCATCGCCGAAGCGGCTCGACCTTCCGACCCCATCTCCTCGGACCCCATGTGGGGGGCCTCCAGTGATGGGGGAGCAGGCTCGAAGAAGCAGCCCCGTCAGGGAAAGACCTCGCGTTTTTGACGGCGCCGCCCGGGGGGCACGGCGCAGATCCAGGAGAAGGGAGGCCGCGCGGACCGTCACCCGGTTTGTGTTTCTGCCGTCTTTGCTCCCTCCAGGAGGAGGAGGAGGACGAGTAGGAGGAGGAGGAGGAGGAGAAGGAGGAAAAGGAGGAGGAGGAGGAGGACGAGGAGGAGGAGGAGGAGGAGGAGGAAAAAGAGGAGGAGGAGGAAAAGGAGGGGAAGGTGGAGGAGGAGCTACAGGAGCCACCGCCGCCAGAGCTCCCTCTGAGCTCCGTGCCCACAGGCCCCTCCCCCCCCCCGAGCTGGCAGCGCGCCGTTCGGGGCACCCATCCTCGGGGGGCGCGCCCCACAGGGGTTATATGTCGGGCCTGTCCCTCTACAGGGAGGATGTTCAAAAATATGGGAGGCCTGGAAATTGGCACCAACACCAGCACAGGGGTTTGCCTCCACATGGGGAAGATGATCCTCGATGTCGGCGTTGGTGGTAATATTTCGGTCACCTTGGAAGCCAGAATATTAATTACCACCATCACCGAGATCGGGATCGTCTTCCCTCGGTGGATGCACACCGCCGATCTTGGTGTTGGTGTCAACCTCCAGGCCTGCGAACATAGTTTTAAACTAGTCTGGGGGCGATTTTTGTTGCTGCATGTTTGGGCCATGTTTGCGCATCTGTTTGGGTACTTCTCGTTCTTCGCCCACGATCCGCCCGTGGGGGGACACGTCCGACCCAGAGCCAGGGGCGCCACCGGCTCGGAGGGGAGGAGCGGCCAGGCCCCCCCCCCCCCCGCTATAGCTGGGTTGCGGCAGCTCTGCCCTCCCCCTGGCGAGGGAGGACGGCGAGCGGGCGGCGAAAAGACCCCCCCTCCCCCACCCCCAGCAGCCTTCTGCAAGGGCGCCCTCGAGGGCGCGAAGTTGTTCGCGCTTCGCGGTTCGGCTTCGATTCCTCCTCATCCTCTTCCTCTCACCTGGGAGGCGGCGCGAGGGCGCGAAGTGATTCGCACTTCGCGCTTCGCGCAGCGCGAGGGCTCGAAGTTGGGAGCCCTTGCTCTGGAGGGGCCCTCAGGGCCCAAGGGCTCCCCGCGCAGGCGCGACCCTGATGTGTGATGGCCTGTCGCGTGGCCACTCCGTCGGCATATTGTGAGTGCATCGGGCAGCAGCAGATCGAGGAGGAGGAGGAGGATGGTGGGCTTGTTTTCCATCACCACCACCATAAGTAGGAGGGGGAGGGGTCCTCCTCCTCCTCCTCCTTCTCCTCCTCCTCCTCCTCTTCCTCTTCTTCCTCCTCCTCATCCTCCACCTCTCGCCCCCTCCAACTCATGGTGGTGGTGGTGGTGGTGGAAAACAGGCCCATCAGGAGGAGGAGGGCGGTGACGGGGATGGCAGAGGGCTCGCCGGCGCGCGGGCGCGCGCAGGGGCGGCGGCAGAAGAGCGGCCCCGGGGGGCCTGGCATCGCTCGGACGTGTGTATTTTTTTTTTCTCGGCGAGGGCCCTTGAGGAAGATCCTGCATCATCGAGCGAAGAAAACACGCACGAAACCGAACAATGCACGGGAAATGGACGTCCGAGCGACGGCCCGGGGGGAGCTCCCCCTCCGCGGCCCACAGGACCTGCTGGGCATGGGCGGTGGGAGGCCGCCGGCGGCGTCGCAGCCGCGGGCGCAGTCGCCCGAGGAGCGTCAGGAGGGGAAAGAACACAGACACAAGCAATCGTCGATGCCGGGGAACATGTGCGAAAGTATGGGAAGTGGGGGGGAGACAAGAACCCTGAACATATGAGACACCTTTTGGAATACTAGCATTTGCGTGTATATCTATTCGTGTGTGCTTGGGCCCCTTCAGAGTGGCTGCCGCGCCTCGCGTCGAGGGAAGAGGGAAGCAGCGGACAACGCCCCTTTTTCTCTTCGTCGCAGCGCGGCGGAGGCAAGCCGCACCCGCGCTCAAGTTGTCCGGGGGCACGGAATACGCAGTGTCTGGCGGCACGCGAGGGAGAGGAAGGCGGACGGCGGCCGCGGGGGGCGGAAAGAGGGGAGGCCATCGCAGCGCGATGAACATCGCCAGTTGTGGCCGGGGCGGCCGGGCGCTGTTGAGGCGTCCTGGCAGAGGACGTCGAGCGGAGCGGAAGCAACACGTAAACTCGAACAATAGTCGATCCCGAGGGAAACATGAAAATATGGCAAGTTTGGGGGAAGACGAACATCCAGCAAATATGACTGTTTTTGCATACTTTTCCACATCTTCTGGTTTTCGTCCAAAATCCGCCTGTAGGGGGACATGCCCCACCCAACGCTATTCGTTTCCTGATCGTGGACGAAAGACACATGCGTCTCCGCGGCGTCCTGGGGCCTGCAGGCCCCGGTGCGGCGGCCCCGCAAGATGCAGGGCGGTGTTCGCGGCGGCCCCGCGCGGAATGTGTAGGCCTCCCATCGGGGGTCGGAGCAGATGAGGTCGGCGGATCGCGCCGCATCGCCGATGCATCGGCGATGCGGCTCCATGTGGGGCCCGATTTTCTCCACGCCGACGTCACCGATGCATCGCCGACGTCACAGATGCATCGCCGATGCATCGGCGATGCGGCGCGATCTTCCGGCCCCATCTGCTCCGACCCCGTCCAGGACATCATGCTACCGCGTACTTGCGGCATCGGGCCGCGGAGTCCAGACCGCGAGAGCGCGGCTACGGGTATGTTCGCCGCTCGTGAGCGCAAGTGTTCCGCCCCCCTCCCGATGGCTCCTCGATCCTCGAGTCCTCGATCCTCCCTTCTCGTCCTCCATCCTCCGGTCTCGATTCTGGAATTCTCGATCCTCCGTCCTCGCCTTCTTCTCCTCAATCGTCCTCGATCCCGAGGGAACCCAAACATGCATAAATCTGGGAGCAAACCATGACATAAGCATGAATGGTCGGAGCTCCGCGCGGATTTCTCAAAAACGACTTGCAGAGTCCATACATGATCAGGGTGTCAGAAGAAGCGCCATACACAGTAGAAATTTGAGGGGAATTGGCTTTGACGGTGAATGTGCACAACATGGCATTTGAGAGGTGTGGGAAGATAGTTGGCAGGCTTGGGGCGATCTGCAAAACCACCCACAATTTGCAGAATTGACAACAAAATGCAATGGAATCATTCAGCGAGCAGCTCAGGGGAAAACCGGCGGATCAAAGGGAGCGTCCAAAGGCAAAGCGTCAAAAAAGGATTCACGGCAGGCACTGGCTACATCTTCGACGTCACGGAATTATTTTTCCATTGCCGGAGCCGATTTTGGAAAACATGATCTTGTATTACGTGATGTCCGCGTCCAACACCAAACAATGTTTGACATCGATGGCGTCTCGGACGAGGGCCCCACTTCTACATCATCGGCTCCTCTCTCTAACTCCGTCGCGCCTTCTTTGGGAGAGGGCAAAGCGACCGATCCCCGACAGTTTCACCCACGCCACCCTTACGTCCGGAATGTCGATCCACTCCGGCCGGAGTGGGCCAACGTACTACGAAGTGCGAAGGCACAGGGATGGGCAAAGATTCCACAATTGATTTGTTCTTCTTGCTCGACGTGTGCATCTTGCGCTTCGCCAGCGTCCTCCTCTTCTGGACCATCCCCTCCTGCAGGCAGTTGCTTCACCCTGAAAGGTTCGACCTGGGGACGGCCAAAATCACAGTGCTATCCAATACGGAACATGTACCTCGAGACTGGAACGTGGAAGGCATTGGCCAAGACAACGCAAATATTCCAAACTCATGTATCATGTGAAGCAGGTGCGGATATCAATTGATTCTATACAGGAAACTGGGATACAACAGTCAAGCCAATCTTACGAAGATGGATATGTCATCGTATTATCCGGCACGCCTGCAATTACAGAGGTCCGGTTCTATTCAGGGGTGGGTTTCATAGTGGTTCCCGCGGCCACCTGTATCATATAGATTAGCATCGCTACGAATTCGCGTGCCAGGAGGTGTTCTCAATAAGTGTTCCGCCTGTGCTCCACACTCAGGGTTCGATTCAGATCTGCGCCGCGATTTGTTCGACCTATTGGGAGCCTCGTGGCCCAAGCACGGCAGCCATAATTGCACCATCGTTCCAGGTGGCTTCAACACGAAGGTGTTCCGACGCGAAGCTGGAGAAGAGGATGTATTGGGAGAGCTCGTAGTCGAAGCTCCATGGACTTAGAAGACACACGATCTTAACAGTGACTGTTGGATTGAAGCCTGCAGGAGTTCAAACACTGTGGTTGCAAATCTTCTCTTTGCGCATGAGCTGAACAAGCTGGTCACGTACTACTCCCCCGACGCGGACAAGGCAACCGATGCTACACATGAAGGTTGTACGCACATTGGCCACTGCTTAGTAGGATGGCCCCGTGGAGCAGCTGATCCAAGATACCCAACCAAGGCGTGATGTACCACTTCCGCCCCGGCACTTCTTATTGCAAGTTTGGGCACATGTCTTACTGAACGCAAGTCGCAATAAGGGCACGAACTATCAGCAAAACGCTGCGGGTCTACGTGCAGGTCCTACTCTAACCAAGAGTTGCTAGGACTCGTTCGCCAGAGCCTTGCAAGCATATCCGCTTCCCGAAGAACTGGATGGGATGACGAACAGCATCCAACAAGCGACGAAAGCTGCTGTTGGGGTACGCGGGAATTCACACAAGCAGCGGCGCAAACGATGGACTTCGGAACATACGTTGGACTTGCTCGCAGCAAGGGGCGTGGTCTGCAAGACCAACGACTCGGAGGAGGAGCGGGACCTTAAGAAGAATATTAAGCGCGCCGTACAACAAGGCCCGAGACTTCCCTTTGAATGCAGGGCTTGTTTGAGGCGCAAAACACATGAAGTAGGTTTAGAGTAGCTCCTGAAGTAGGTCGGCGAAGTAGGTCTGCAGCGCGCCTGGCAACAGTGGTCGGCGCAGGTAACTCGAAGGGAAAGGATGGCGAAACAGATTGCCGCGAGAAACTTTGAGAGGAAAGGAACGCGACACTCATGTGCAAAAGTTGTTTTCCAGGGAAGGTTGTCGGGAACACAATATAAACAGTAATTTGTCGGGATCGGGTCAGTGATGATATCTTCCAAACAAGCTTCTCGCGGAAATGCTGGAATGCCGCCGGCAAGGCGCGGCTTCTGCTAGCAAACCAGCCGAAGTGCGCTGTCTTGGGTTCTTCTGGACTCCTTCGGGGCTCATCTTCAGGTTTCCAAAGTCTTCTGAATCGCATGGGCCAAAAGGCCCAATTCATTCGTGTCTCGTACGATTTGGGAAGATTTCGGCTTCTCGGGGGTGTTATTGGGTGGCTCCGCGGCCACTCGGGGCGGTCTCGGAGCTGCATTTGGGCTTTTTGGAGCATGCGGGAAACAATGTTGATCCATCTTGGGCTATCTTGAACCATCTGTGAGACCGCGTTGCATTCTGCGAGGTCATGCCGGCTCTATCTTTGACCGTCTCGGGCGCTCCAGCGACCCGCCGCCCCCCATTGCAGACCCCGGAAGGAGGGGGGGGAGGGGTGCATCCATCCCCGAAGGGAAGACTGGGGGTTGTTGGAACAGGAAGCGCTCTAAACCACCTCCGTCCTGAGATCTGGGGGCATTGCGTTTCCCCCTTGGTCTGACCACAGCGGGAAGTGGGGCATGGAGGGCGGGGCGAGGGCCGCGGGCCCGAGCAAGGGAGAGGGGGGGGGACGAGAGGGAGGACCAGGAAGGTTAAGAAGGTGAGAAACGGGAGGGTGGGGGGGGCTCCAGAAGGCGGGTAGGGGGGAGGCGGCGTTTCCGGGGGGAGGAGGTGGAGGGAGGCTGGAATAATGAGGACGCGTGAAGGAGGAGAGGAGGTGGAGAGAGGTGGGAGGAGGAAAGAGAAACGGAAGGGGAGTGGCGCCTCCGTCGGGCCGGGCCCGGAGGGGCCCCGGGGGGCGGGGCGCGGCCGCATCAGGTTTGGTCTCTGAAGAACCTAGGGCGCCGGGCGGCGGCCCCCTGCCCGCCAGCGGGGGGGCCGCCAAAAGGCCCTGTCCTGTCGCGGTACGTTCGCTTGTCGCCCGACAGCGAAATCGCGCGCTCGATCCTCGACCCTGGGGGGGGGGGAGACCGCCCCCTCTGGGGGGCTCCCGCCTGTCGGCGGCAACCTACAAGTGTTTTGGGTTTGTTCACCTTCTGGGGGTACTTCGCAGATTTTTTTTTGGCGCGCCGCCCCTGGGGGCGACTTCTGGGAAAGGCTCGGGCAAGCGCGCGCTGATGTTTCAAGGAACCGCGCCCCCAAAGTAGGTCGGAAAGTAGGTTTGCAGAATTTGTTTTTGCAAAGTAGGTTCCAGAGAAGGTTTCCGGACTCCAAAAGTAGGTTTTCGGTGGCGCAAAGTAGGTTTCGGAGGCTTCAAAGTAGGTTTTAGGAGCCTCAAAGTAGGTTTCGGAGGCTTCAAAGTAGGTTTCAAACCTACTTCAAACCTGTTTCAAAACTACTTCAAAGCAACTTCAAACCTACTTCAAACCTACTTCAAACCTACTTCAAGCTTATTTCAAACCTACTTCAAACTGTCTTCGGAAGCATGGAGGGTCAGGGATTGAAGGTAGGAGGAGGAGGAGGTGGAGGAGAATGTGGGGGAGGAAGAGGAGGAGGAAGAGGAATGGAGGAGGAGGAGGAGGTGGACGAGGAGAGTCGGGAGGAGGATGTGGAGGAGGAAGAGGAGGAGGAGGAGGAGGAGAGCCAGGTCGAGGAAACGGAGGGCCAGGAGGGAGGAGGAACAGGAGAGAGGAGTAGGAGGAGGAGGACCAAGAGGATCCGGAGGATCGGGTGGTGGATGAGGGGCGGATGAAGGGAGGATGAGGGAGAAAAGGTAGGAACAAGAGGGGGAAAATGAAGAGGAGGAGGAGGGGGGGGAGGAGGAGGAGGAGGGGGAGGAGGAGGAGGACAAGCTAGGTGCGCTCGCGTCATATCTGACGTCCTACCCCACCCTCCCTCCCTATCCATGGTCGCTGATTTTCTCTATCCCGGACGCGTGTCGTAGCGGACCTGTGGTCACGCGCGCGCTGTGGGTAACTATGTGGGTGGTGGTTGCGCGCGCGTGCGTCGCGTTGCGTGAAGGTGCTGTGGTTGTGGTGCTGGTGCTGGTGCTGGTGCTGGTGCTGGTGCTGGTGCTGGTGCTGGTGCTGGTGCTGGTGTTGGTGCTGGTGCTGGTGCTGGTGCTGGTGCTGGTGCTGGTGATGGTGCTGGTGCTGGTGCTGGTGCTGGTGCTGGTGCTGGTGCTGGTGCTGGTGCTGGTGCTGGTGCTGGTGGTGCGGCGCGGTGGTGGCGGGCGGATGGGCGCGCGAGAAAGAGGCCCGCGCTGGGGCGAGAACGCCATCCTGAACGACGGAGGCCAAACACCGATCCGAAAATGAGGCCCACGCTGCAGCGGGAGCACGATTCGGAACGATTCGGGAGCAGAAATGAGGCCGGCGCCTCAGCGAGAGCAGCATTTTGAAAAAGAAACGCATGCGAAAACCCAACTCCCGGGAATCCTGTGTGTAAAAAAGACGGTACGCGGGGGGGGTCGGCCACTCCCAGCACGCCATCAGGGGAAGAGGGAGAGTAGTATTCATATTGAGTAACTGTGGAGGAGGAGGAGGATGCAGGAGGATGAAGGAGGATGAGGAGGAGCATCCCTGTCGAATCGTCCAGCGAGCATAGCCTTTTTTCGGTTCTCGAGGGGGCGTCGCAGTTGCATTCTGCTGCGGGTTTTTGTGCCCGCCTGGTCGGTCCCGGGCCGTTCTCGCGGAAGGGTGATTCGCCACAGGGCGTCGCTTTGTTCCTGCTTTTCCTCCTACCTTGCACTACCTCGGGCCTGCCCCTCTACAGACGGCACAGATTCAGAGACCTTGCAGAAGTAGTCCAGGGACGAAGTTCTATTTCTTGCTTCTTCTGGGAGCATTTCGGCGCACCTTTGCAAGCACATCGATTTCGGCACCGCCTGATCCCGAGGCTTTGCCTCCCCGCCTCGCCCTGAGGTTGCGCTCATTCCCTCCTCCCCCTCTTTGTTAATTGAAGCTTCGCGCGGCCCGCTTAGCTTCGACCGGAAGAGGTGCGCTCTCGACCCGCGAATCAAACAATTGTTTGACTTGGTTCTTGTTCGCCCACAGTCCGCCTGTAGGAGGGCATGCCCGACCTGACGCTTGCGCCCCTCCCCTCCTTCCTCCCTCCTTCCTCCCTCCTCCCTCCTCCTCCCTCCCTCCTCCCCTCCCTCCCTCCTCCTCCGTTCTCCTCCTCCTCCTCCTCCTCCTTCCTCCCTCCTCCTCCCCTCTTCCCTTCGTTTTCGCGCCCCGCGCCAGGCGCGCCCTGCCGGCACCAAGGCCCTCGCCTGCGATCGTTGGCGGTGCCGGTTCGGAGCGCTTCGTCACAGGGCGTGCTGTCCACGCCCCTGCGGAAGAGGTTGGGGTTGGGTGGAGGGGGCGAGGGTTCAGTCGGGCATGTCCCTCTACAGGAGGAATCTTCAAAAAGAGCCCGAAAATCGTAAGAGGCCGATGTTTTTTTCCTTTCTGGTCAAACAAATGATGTTTTGACCCCCCCCCCAAGATCCGCCTGCAGGAGGGCATGCCCGGCCTGAGACGAGGGGGGGAGTCGAAGAGGGGCAACTCTTCATGAACACAGCTCTTCGGAGGCCCATGCGAAGTACTTCGATTGGCGATGGACCCCCTCCATGGCGCGTGGAGCGCGTGCTGGGGTTGCCCTGGAGGTTCTGCCAGTCTATGTTTAGGTCGGGCGTGTCCCTCCACAGGGGTATACTCAGACATAGTAAAAAATAGTCTGGGGACGATTTTTTTGATTTTTGTTCGATCATGTTGGGGCATTTTCAGGATATGGCAAATTTTGTCTTCAAAATCTGCCTGTAGGGGGACATGCCCGACGTAAGTCTATGTCCGTTGCGAGGTGCATGCATTTATGCACAAACACCTCCCCGGGTGCACTCTTCCTGTCAGGATCCGGTCCCTTCGATGACATCGGAGATGTCGCCTTTGTCTCTCTCAGGAATTTAGCATGCGCATGTTGACACGAACGACATGGGTACGGAAAAAACGGGTACGATGCCCAACAGCAGTTCTTGTTCGTATTGCACAGGACTCGCTTGTCCGCGCCGCCGCGGCCTGCGCCCACTTTTGAGACAGAATGCCGCCTGCCCACCAGCGGCCGCTGCCGGTCTGGGACCAGATTTGTGGCTGGGCACTCTGTGCCCATGTTTTCCGTGCCCATTTCGGGCGTCCAAACATGAGTCACCAGCCTCGAATTTATCCCTATCCCTAAAGATTGGCACGCCAAAAGGCGACGACACTCTTAGGGATGCGCCCTGAAAAACAAAGGGAATCCCTAAGATTGGCATCGTGATGAGGCGATGCCCAGCATAGGGATAGGGATCTGTTCCAGGCTGGCAAATGAGCGCGCAACATGCCGTGTGCACGAGGAAGACGAGGAAGACGAGGAGGAGGAGGTGGAGGAGGAGGCGGAGGAGGAAGACGAGGAAGACGAGGAAGACGAGAAAGACGAGGAGGAGGAGGGAGGAGGAGGAGGAGGAGGAGGAGGAGGAGGAGGAGGAGGAGGAGGAGGAGGAGGGCCCCGTGGCCGCGCGGGCCTCTTAAAGCTATCTTGGGAGCAGGCGCGCGCTGCACGGGCGCCCGCCGCCGGGCGCGGCGGCGGCGCGCGCGCTCGCGCGGCGCACCTCTTCACCACCACGGTCGTGCGCTGCCGCGCCCCGGCGCGACGCCTGCTGCGCGGGGGCGCAGCAGCGCCCTCGCGCGCTCTCCCTGTGAGGCACTCCAGGAGTGCGATCAGGAGGCGTTCGGATCGCCCCTACCATCACTGTGCCTCGCTGCAGAGAAGAGGGGGGGACCATCGCCGCCGAGAACCCACCCCACTGGGGGGGGAGTTCCCCCCTCCGCCCGATGGGTTCTCCGTGGCGGTTGTCCTTCTTTCCTGTTGGCCATCGTCATCATCATCGTCATTGTCGTCTTCATCATCACAGCATCATCACCGACTTCCTCCTCCTCCTCCATCTCATCGTCATCGCTATCTTCATCACCATCATAATTGCCCTCATTACCATCATCATCACCATCGACATCAGCATCACCATCACCATTGACATCAGCATCAGCATCATCATCAACGTCATCATTAGCGGGTGTTAACTGCAGGAAAAGTCATCAGCATCACCATCATTATCAGCATCATCATCACCACAACCATCACAAGCAACGTCATCATGATCATCACCACCACCATCACCACCATCATCATCTCCTCAGCATTATCATCACCAGTATCATCATCGGCATCAAGCTCAGCATCAGCAACAGCACCAGCATCAGCATCAGCATCAGCATCATCACCAGTAGCATCAGCATCAGCATCAGCACCATCATCAGCAGTAGCATCAGCATCAGGACCATCATCATCATCATCATCATCATGTTCACCATCATCATCATCATCCTCATCATCATCATCACCATCATCAGCATCATCATCATCCGAATCAGCATCATCATCATGTTCAGCATCATCACCATCATCACCCCCATTATCATCATCATCATCATCATTCTCATCATCGCCATCGTGGTCATCATCATCGTCATCATCAGCATCATCATCGTCAGCATCAGTAGAATCATCATCAGCATCATCATCACCACCACCATCATCATCATCATCAGCATCATCATCATCATCATCATCATCGTCGTCGTCGTCGTCATCATCATCATCATCATGGCTCCCGCCCCCAGCCCTCGCAAGAGGACATCACGGCCTGCGCGCTTGCGCGGGGACAGCAGCTCTTCGCCGCCTGCGGGCTCGGCGATGGAGGCGTGCCGGAGGCCTAGTGCGGGCCCTTGGGTCGGGCGGGTGGTCACGGGGGCTGACCCAAATGGGGGGGGTGAAGACAATGGCCCCAAAGATGCCCTGCGGGGCCCCTGTTTCGAGCCAGCCGGTTCCCAAAAGGGGCCCTAAATGGTCCCTTTAGGGCCGTTTTCTCCCCCCCCCAATTTGGCTACCTCCTATTACCATCCGCCCGAGCTCCCTCGCCTCCCCCCCCCTCCAGACCTGCAGCGCGCACGAGCGGCGAACACAAACCCCTGGCGCGCTCCCTGCGTGCGCGCGGCCGCCTGGACTCGCTCCGCGCGGGGGGCAGCCCGCCGAAGGCTGCCCTCTTGGGGCCCCTCGGGAGCCCCCCCGTGCTCCCTTCCACCCCCCCCCCCAGATCTGCAGCGTGCACGAACGGCTTCGCTGGCTACAGAGGGGCCCTCAAAGGGTCTAAGGTATCTCTCCCCTCCCCACGTGGGCCACCCCCCATTACCACCCCCCCGACCATGGTGGCTCCTCCGTGCTCCCTCCCTCCCCCTCCCTCAGACATGCAGCGTGCACGAGCGGCTCCACTGGCTCCAATAGAGGCCCTAAACAGGCCCCTTTATGGCATTGTTCTCCTCCTTCCCCACGTGGGCCAACCCCCCACTGCCACCCGCCCGACCCCTGCGGGCTCCACCGTGCTCCCTCCCCTCCCCGGACCTGCAGCGTGAGCACGAGCGGCGAGCCTGTCCCTGGTGCCATCCCCGCGGCTGCGCCGTTGCCTGGGCCCGGGTTCCGCTCCGCTCGGGGGGCGCCTCGTGCTCCCCCCCCCCAGACCTGCAGCGCGCACGGGCGGCGAACGGTCCCCGGCGGTCCCCCCGCAGCTGCGCGGTCGCACGGCCTCGCTCCCCGCGGGGGGGGGGGGGCAGCCCGCGGAAGGCCGCCCCCCCGCGGCCAGTTGTGGGGCCGCCTCCCCAGGGTCCCCACACCGCGAAGCCGTGGATCTGGCTATGCTTAACGCTTGGGCATGTCCCTCTGCAGGAGGAGTGCTTCAAAATAGCCTGGACGCAGTCTGGGAACGATGTCTCCTACGATGTTCGACAAATTTGGTATACATACGTATGTCTCTCTCTATATATGTGTGTGTGTCTGACTATATTTTGTCCTGAAATTCATGGCTGACAGCGTTTAATACACATATATATATATATATATATATATATATATATAGCTCAAGCATACATATATACATTTACACATGAATATACACAGAAGTTGTCTTCCAACTTCTGCCTGTAGGAGGACATTCCCGACCTAAGGCTATGGTTCCCGCCCGCGAAGCGTATTGAGCAAAGTCAGGGCGGAGCTCTTCCGCCGTTGTCGGCCTCCGGGGGGGTGGGTCGTCTTCGAGAGCGCCCCCGGGCCATCAGAGAAAGGCGCGGCGGAAGGGGGCCATCAGGGGCTTTGGACTTCCAGAAGGCTAGACTCAAGTCGGGGTAGTTTTCAAAATAAGGCTCTCGCCTTAGCGCCGCGCATATTCGTTTTGAACATGTGCAAGAGTTTCATGAATTGAGGGCGGGTATTTTTCAAAATGTAGCTCTCCCTTAAGCGCCGCGCACATTTGTTTTTAAAAACGTGCAAGAGTTTCACGGATTGAGGGCGGGTCCTTTTCAAAATGTGGCTCTCGCCTTAGCGTCGCGCGCATTCGTTTTGAAACATCGCAAGAGCTTCACGGAATGAGGGTGGGTCGTTCTTTTTCAAGATGTGGCTCTCGCCTTAGCGTCGCGTGCATTGCAAGATTTCCACATACTCCCATGGTCAACGTACCAGGAATTGCGTTTTGGAAGGATTCAGGATTTTGCGGGCGCAACAGTTATATTGAGTCGCTGAGTTGAAGTCCCCAAAATGGCGTTCTGCCACGATTCCGGATCGTCAAGACGCGGCAGTCAGGTTGATATGTGGCGTTGAAATCCAGAGAACAATGTTTTGGTACGCTTGAGGATCTTCAGACTGTTGTCTTCCAGCGGGGCAGTTACCTCGCTGGAAATGAACCGTTGTAGGGGCGTATGAAGAAGGAGCTTGGAGGGAGGGTTAATTCCAACATCGTTTGTGACTCTTGGGTTTCCACTGGTCCTCATCCTCCTCCTCCCCCTCCTCCCCCTCCTCCTTCTCCCCCTCATCCATCTCCTCGCGCCAGGGAGGGGGGTCCAGCGCGGATCCAGAACATCCGCGCGGACCTCCGAGTTTCTGTGTGTATGCATTTTTCGCGCTCCTGAGGCTGGAGGGAGCACGAGGACGGGAACGAACTCGGGAGGACGCAGCAGCAGCAGGAGGAGGAGGAGGAACACGGGGACGAGGAGAAGAAGGAGTTCAGCAAGCACGGCCTGGAGGAGCGGGCGAGAGGAGGGAGAGGTCCCGGCAAACAACAGTGGACCCCCAAAGCGCCCCCCCCCCAGGCAGACGCGGGCGCACTCCCCAGGCGAACGTTAAGTCCTACAGGCGGATTTTGGACGACAAATCGAACATACCCCAACAATCATTTTTGACATAATCCAGAAATCATAGAAAAATCGTCCCCATACTATTTTTTTGACAATTTATGAATGCTCCTCCTGTAGGGGGACATGCCCGATCTAAGGCTAATGGGCACAGGAGAGCTTGGGCCTAGTGGGGCAAAGCTGTGCCAAGAAGTCGCGCCGTGGGTTCCCATACCCGCACCCCCCAATGATTCCCTACCGTTAGGTCGGGCGCGTCCTCCTACAGGCGGATTTTGAACGGCAAATGAAACATCGGCCAGCGTTGACTCCAAATAGATAGGAGGACAGGAGGAGGACGGAAGGAGGATGGGAGGAGGACGAAAGGAGGACGGGAGCAGGACGGAAGGAGGAATGGAGGAGCAAAATCAATCAAGCGCAAGCAAGCAAGCGGAAGCAAGCAATCGCAAGCGAGCAATAACAAGCAGCCAGCGATCAAGTGCAAGCAAGCAATGGCAAGCAAGAGCAAGCAAGCGAGAGCAAGCACGCAAGAGCAAGCAAGCAAGTGCCATTGGAAAAGGGAGGGGGCATATGATGAGCTAGGACTCCTAGAGGGCAAGCCTATTTGGAGAACATAGCCAACAGATCCACCGAACATGCTCAAAACTATGCAAATAATCGTCCCCGTATTATTTGTTAAAACTATTTTTGAATATTTCTCCTGTAGAGGGACAGGCCCGACTTAACCCTGCCCCCCCGCCCCGTAAGTGTAGGCCTGCGGCGCGGGAGCCGTGGCCCACCCTCTCGCCCCCCCACTTGTGCCCCAGCGCAGCTTGGGGGGCGGGGGCGGGGCGGCAAGAAGGAAAAGGTGAGATGGAGAAGGTCGGGGCTGGAGTTCCACTGAGGCGATCGCAAACATGGATCAAGGGGGCGTGGATTAGCGACGGGCCCCGCTTCCACGGGAACTCGCGGCTTTCCGCCGCCGAGCGAGGCGGCACCGGCCGCATTTGGAGAGGGCACCTCCCCCGATCCATGGATTCGGCAACCGCGCGCCAAATCCATTGTTTGCGCGCCCCCGAAGAAGTCAGGAGGGGAAAAAACACACAGACACAATTAATCGTCGACTCCAGGGAAATATGGGAAAATGTGGGAAGTGGGGGGAAGACAAAAGCCCAGAAAATATTGGAAAAGATTGTGAATCTTCTTATTTGTGTCTGTTTATTTGTGTGCCCCAGGGCCCCTCCAAGGAGGTCGGGGCTGGAGTTCCACCGCGTGCGTGCCCTGGGCAGAAGCCTGGCGTGCCCGCAGGAGCCTCGGCCTCGTGGCCGGGGCGCGCGGGGTGGCCACGGCGGTCGTGGAGAGCAGCCGCGGGCCCCCCCGGGGTCTGCCGCCCGAGTGCACGAGCCCGCGGCAGCACGGGTGCGGGCACTGCTCGGCTGAGCAGTCGACCTCCTCCTCTTCTTCCTCCTCCTCCTCCTCCTGCTCCTCCTCCTCCTCCTCCTCCTCCCTCTCCTCTCTCCCTCACTCCCTCTCTCCTCTTCTCCTCCTCCTCCTCCTCCTCCTCCTCCTCCTCCTCCTCCTCCTCCTCCTCCTCCTCCTCCTCCTCCTCGCTCATGCCCCTCCTCGCTCCGCCCCCTCCTCCCGTGGCGCCCTCGCCGAGGAGCGGACTCCGAGGGCGCGGGCCCGCGCTCTCCTCTCCCTCCCAGCCCTGCCGTCGCCTGTGCGGCGGGCGGCGGGCAGGGCCGACTGTCGGACAGGCCTGGCGTGCGAGGGGGGGGCGGACGGTCTGCAGGAGCCGGGAAGAGGAAGGGCGCAGTGAGCGCATGCGGCGCAAGCCATCGTGGAGCGCCCGCAGTGCAAAAGGCGGCCTCTCGGCACGGGCTTCGCGGAAGCGACGCCCTTCCTCTGCAGACTGGACAACAGGTGCGCACGCGCAAGCGGTGCCACCTGTTGGCGCCGTTCCCTCCTCACCAGCCCCGTCCCAGAGTCCCGATCCCTATGGTCGGCAGCGCGGGTGGGGGAGGGGGGGGGCGAGGGGAACCCCCCCGGGGACGGCCGCGGAGACGGCGGAGCCCGAGGGCATGGAGGCGAGGAAATGCAGAGATGAAGAGGTGGGGTTGGAGGATCACCTTGGAGAGGCATGGAGGAGTGGAGGACCGCACCTCCTTCCAGAAGCACACGCCATGGCCGGCGCGCAGGGTCGCGGCACAGACCGGGCGGCCCCTCGACGTTGGCCGCGGAGGCGGGGGTGCAAGCAGTCGGTGCGTCGAGGCGAACAGGTCGGGTCATGGGACGCTCGCCGCATTGAAAGCATAGGTCGACATTGCATGCGCGGCACCACTATCTGCAGGTGCCAGGGAACACGTCGCCGCCTCATCGGTCGACGCGGTGGCAGTCCGGTGCAGGGTGGTATGGGCCCTCGGCGAAGTTGCTCCATATAAGGGTGCCCGCTGCAGGCGGGGCATCGTGGAGCCGTGCAAGTGCTGGTGGCCCGTTGAGGGGGGTCAGGCCCTCCGTCGCGTACGTCTCGAGAGCTCGCGGTTGGAGTCGTCGGCCTCGTGGCAGGACTTCCAGTCGGTCTCGTGGTCGCAGCCCGCGGCCTCCCCCGGGTCGAGGGCGCAGTCGCTGGCGTAGTCGTTGGCGTAGTCGCCAGTGTAGTCCCTGGCGCAGGCGTCGGCGGTTTGCACGCTTGGTCCTCCACGAGACCGCTGCGGTGTGTGCGGAGGCTCCGTCTTCGCCGCTGCCCTCATCGGGTGCCGTTGTAGAAGGGCTCCCAACGCGTCTAAGGCTCCCAGCGTGTCCCCGGCTCCCAGCGTGTCCGGGGCTCCTGGCGTGTCCTGGGCTCCCAGCGTGTCCAGGGCTCCTAGGTTGTCGAAGGCTCCCAGCGTGTCCAGGGCTCCGAGCGTGTCCGGGGCTCCTAGATTGTCGAAGGCTCCCAGCGTGTCCAGGGCTCCCAGCGTGTCCAGGGCTCCCAGCGTGTCCAGGGCTTCCAGCGTGTCCAGGGCTCCTAGCTTGTCGAAGGCTCCCAGCGTGTCCAGGGCTCCCAGCGTGGTGAGGGCTCCCAGCGTGTCCAGGGCTCCCAGCGTGTCCGGGGCTCCTACGTAGGTTGTCGAAGGCTCGAGCGTGTCCAGGGCTCCTAGATTGTCGAAGGCTCCCAGCGTGTCCAGGGCTCCCAGCGTGTCCAGGGCTCCTAGGTTGTCCAAGGCTCCTAGATTTTCGGGGCTCCCGGCTCCAGCGTGTCCGGGCTCCTGGCTTGTCCGGCTCCCAGCGTGTCCAGGGCTCCTAGGTTGTCGAAGGCTCCCAGCGTGTCCAGGGCTCCCAGCGTGTCCAGGGCTCCTAGGTTGTCGAAGGCTCCCAGCGTGTCCAGGGCTCCGAGCGTGTCCGGGGCTCCTAGATTGTCGAAGGCTCCCAGCGTGTCCAGGGCTCCCAGCGTGTCCAGGGCTTCCAGCGTGTCCAGGGCTCCTAGCTTGTCGAAGGCTCCCAGCGTGTCCAGGGCTCCCAGCGTGGTGAGGGCTCCCAGCGTGTCCAGGGCTCCCAGCGTGTCCGGGGCTCCTACGTAGGTTGTCGAAGGCTCCTAGCGTGTCCAGGGCTCCCAGCGTGTCCACGGCTCCCAGCATGTGTTGGGCTCCCGGCGTGTCCAGGGCTCCCAGCGTGTCCAGGGCTCCCAGTGTGTCTGGGGCTCCCAGGTTGTCGAAGGCTCCCAGCATGTCCAGGGCTCCGAGCGTGTCCAGGGCTCCTAGATTGTCGAAGGCTCCCAGCGTGTCCAGGGCTCCCAGCGTGTCCAGGGCTCCTAGGTTGTCCAAGGCTCCTAGATTTTCGGGGCTCCCGGCTCCCAGCGTGTCCGGGGCTCCTGGCGTGTCCTGGGCTCCCAGCGTGTCCAGGGCTCCTAGGTTGTCGAAGGCTCCCAGCGTGTCCAGGGCTCCCAGCGTGTCCAGGGCTCCTAGGTTGTCGAAGGCTCCCAGCGTGTCCAGGGCTCCGAGCGTGTCCGGGGCTCCTAGATTGTCGAAGGCTCCCAGCGTGTCCAGGGCTCCCAGCGTGTCCAGGGCTTCCAGCGTGTCCAGGGCTCCTAGCTTGTCGAAGGCTCCCAGCGTGTCCAGGGCTCCCAGCGTGGTGAGGGCTCCCAGCGTGTCCAGGGCTCCCAGCGTGTCCGGGGCTCCTACGTAGGTTGTCGAAGGCTCCTAGCGTGTCCAGGGCTCCCAGCGTGTCCACGGCTCCCAGCATGTGTTGGGCTCCCGGCGTGTCCAGGGCTCCCAGCGTGTCCAGGGCTCCCAGTGTGTCTGGGGCTCCCAGGTTGTCGAAGGCTCCCAGCATGTCCAGGGCTCCGAGCGTGTCCAGGGCTCCTAGATTGTCGAAGGCTCCCAGCGTGTCCAGGGCTCCCAGCGTGTCCAGGGCTCCTAGGTTGTCCAAGGCTCCTAGATTTTCGGGGCTCCCGGCTCCCAGCGTGTCCGGGGCTCCTGGCGTGTCCTGGGCTCCCAGCGTGTCCAGGGCTCCTAGGTTGTCGAAGGCTCCCAGCGTGTCCAGGGCTCCCAGCGTGGTGAGGGCTCCCAGCGTGTCCAGGGCTCCCAGCGTGTCCGGGGCTCCTACGTAGGTTGTCGAAGGCTCCCAGCGTGTCCAGGGCTCCCAGCGTGTCCAGGGCTCCCAGCATGTGTTGGGCTCCTAGCGTGTCCAGGGCTCCCAGCGTGTCCGAGGCTCCTAGGTTGTCGAAGGCTCCCAGCGTGTCCAGGGCTCCCAGCGTGTCCAGGGCTCGTGTCCAGGGCTCCCAGCGGCGTTGTTGAAGACTCCCAGCGTGTCCAGGGCTCCCAGCGGCGGGAAGATAGGGCGGCAGGATCTGCAGGTCAAGGGGCGGGACGAAGATTGGCGCCTCTCTCAACAAGCTGAAGACGCTCTCAGGATGTTGGGATGAGCGGCCCCTCGTTCCGCGTCAGCCTGGGCTCAGTCCTGCAGGTTGTCGTAGCCGAAGCTGGTGACGGGCTCGCAGGTGTATGTCCAGGTGCTGGGCGGACAGGCAGGTGGCGAAGGGGCAGCGGGTGTCTTCCTCAGCTGGCCGGCGGTCTTCTTGCAGTCCTTGCTCGTTGGTGTCGCCCAAGCCTGGCAGGTGATTGTGGCACCAGTGGTTGTGGTCGTAGGTGGGGCAGGCCAGAGGGATGGCGACACCCTTGGCCGACGGCTGTCCCCCCTCGCGCGCGGTGTGCGTCAAATGGCGCGCGGCAGCCTGTCGAGGGTGGGTAGGTCTCAGCCGCTGCGGGCCGGCTGTGTGTCTCGTGGGCCGTGGTGGTGGCGAGAGCGTAGACGTGGTGCAGGCTCTTGGTCGCGGGCACCCGGTCCGCCATGGCAGCGTCACGCATAGGCGTCGCCCCCATCGGGCCCCGCCGCCGCGGCCTCCTCCTCCTCTTCCTCCTCTTCCTCAACCTTCTCCTCCTTTTCCTCCTCCTCCTCCTCTTCCTCCTCTTCCTCGTCCTCCTCCTTCCTCCTTCTCCTGCTGCTCCCCCTCCTCCTCCTCTTCCTCCTCATGCTCCTCCTCATCATCACCATCCTCATCCTCATCTCCCGTCATCATCATCATCATCATCATCATCATCATCATCATCATCATCATCATCATCATCATCATCATCATCATCATCATCATCATCATCATCATCATCATCATCATCATCATCATCATCATATTCATCATCATCATATTCATCTTCATCATCACCACCACCACCACCATCATCATCATCATCATCATCATCATCATTCCATCATCATCATCATCATCATCATCATCATCATCATCATCATCATCATCATCATCATCAGCATGAGCATCAGCATCAGCATCAGCATCAGCATCAGCATCAGCATCAGCATCAGCATCAGCATCAGCATCAGCATCAGCATCAGCATCACCACCACCATCATCAACATCAGCATCAGCAGCATCATCATCCCTCCTCCTCCTCCTCCTCCTCGTACTCCTTCTTTCCCCTCCTCCTGCTCCTCCTCCTCCGTCTCCTACTCCTACTCATCCTTTTCCTCCTCCTCCTCCTCCTGCTTATCCCTCCTCCTCCTACTCATTATCCACCCCCTCCTCCTTCTCATCCCTCCTCCTCCTCCTTCTCTTCCAGCCTCATCCCTCCTTCATCCATTCCTCCTCATCCATCGTCCTCCTCCCCCTCCTTGATCCTATACCCTCCCCCTTTGTCCTCTTTCTGTTGTTTCCTCCCTTCTTCGAAGGCCAATGCAGCAGGTTCTCTGAGCCTGGCTTGACATCTTCTGGCAATTTTGGTGTGTACAAAGGAGTCCCAGAACAGCCAAACACAGTGTATCTTTGCATTCAAGAGGTACGCGTGGTGTTTTCGCACAGTCGGAAACAGAGGTGTCGTTCGTGACAGCGTCGGCCTGCCCCGTGTGGTTGATTGTTGCAGGTCGTGAAGAAGATAGACAACCACATGCCGAAACGCTGGAGACGGACTGGACCAGGGGTGCCCGAAAGAGTGGGCACACTCAGTCCTAGACCAAGGGAGCCAAAGGAAGCTGCGCAGTCGACTGCTTCTCGGCGACCCTGGCGCGATTGTCGGTTGTCAGGCGAGCCTGAGACGGGTGTAAAAATAATGCCTTGTATGTTGCACTAATACAGATATGTTTGGTGAATGACTAGTTATCAGCCGAAAGTCTCTCCAGGAGCTCGTCTTCGGTGGTGCGGCCCTTTTTCCAAACAGTCAGAGAGGCAGCAATGATGGTTTTACCAAAAAAGGGGGCTTCGCAGGTGCGGTCTGATTATCCACGAGCGCCTAACGCAGGGGTCGGGTGGCTCACACCCCTGGGCCATGGTTAGAGTCCGCCAATGGAAAAGAAAAAGGGGCCGGTCGCCCAGCTTAGCTGCGTTTGCCGGCGGTGTCACGAAAGAGGAAGCAGTTCTTTCCTCCCTTATTCGAAGGCCAAAGCAGCAGGTTCTCTGAGCCTGGCTTGATATCTTCTGGCAATTTTGGTGTGTACGAAGGAGTCCCAAAATACAGCCAGACACAGTGTGTATCTTTGCATTCAAGAGGTACGCGTGGTGTTTTCGCACAGTCGGAAACAGAGGTGTCGTTCGTGACAGCATCGGCCTGCCCCGTGTGGTTGGTTGTTGCAGGTCGTGAAGAAGATAGACAACCACACGCCGAAAAGTTGGAGACGGACTGGACCAGAGATGCCCGGAAGAGTGGGCACATTCAGTCCTAGACCAAGGGAGCCAAAGGAAGCTGCGCAGTCAGGTGCTTCTCGGCGACCCTGGCGCGGTTGTCCGTTGTCAGGCGAGCCTTAGGCGGGTGTACAAATCATGCTTTGTACGTTGCACCAATATAGATATGGTTGGCGAATGACTCTTTCTCGTCCTCCTAGTCCTTCCTCTTTCTGGTCGTCGTCATCCCCCGCCGCGCGCGTCGCCCTTTCGCAGGAGGCTGCCCCCCCCCGTTTCGACGAAGTGAAGACATGGATAATGACGTGTGAATTTGCGGTGGATCCCGGTAACCGATGCACTTTGAATTTTCATTTGCTGCCAAACTTTATTATCGTTGCCGAGTGCGTTTCCGAATTCCGATCACGTATTCAGCAGCTCGTGCGCGCGCTCCGTAGCCAAAGCGGGCGGCGCCTGCGCCATGTTTCCGGGGGTACTCCGCGCGCAGCGACGGCTTGCGCAGAGTGTTTGTGTGAAGGGGTGGGTCAGAGAGCATTATGTTAAGAAATCAAGATGGACTGGCCATGTTGCCCGACTGGAAGCATCTGAGTGGTGTATAATGGCGGCTGGACAGAGAAATTCATCGTGGCAAGCAGCTGTGCGGGATAGGTGGTTCAGGCCAGCCAGGCCTTCTCGTAGGCCATGGATGAAGTTCGAGCAGGTTTTGAAACGGTTTTGTGGTCATGCCAGACAGTGGGAGTGGAGACAGAAACCCAAGCCAGCCAGGCACGGCGAGCATTATCCTCTGAATTTGTCTCGTGGGCTAGCACGCCGTAGTTCACAGCACCCAGTGCGCAACGCCGCACGCTGTCCTGCCCCACGCGGGCCTCTAGCTAGGACTTCACCTTCGCCTTCACCCTCGGGTGGTATTTCCCCGAACCATGTTAGCGTGCGCTCGACCTTCGCCCAGGCTTGCGATTTGCGGTGGCGCGGCTGCATGTGGCCACGGCTTACCAGGACTTATCTCCAGCGGGCACCAGAAACGATCCTTCTCTGGTCGATGTTGCCGGAGGTCCCCACACGTCTTGGGCCCATGGCTCTGGGGATGTTTGGCTCTGGGACGCCTCTGGGGCCCCCAGGGGCTTCAGGAGGCTTCTTGGCGGGTTCCGAGGCGCGAGCAATACCAAGCCTTGCCCACGGGTCCCTCCTGGGTCCTGGGCACGCCCCCGGAGACACGCCCGGCCGTGGAGACGAGCGGGCCACCCCGAGGAGGACGGGGGGGACGATGTGGACGAGGTTGATGGGGGGTCGTAGGATTTCGCGAGGAGGAACGAGGCGCGAAGAGGAGGAGGAGGATGAGGAGGAGGAGGAGGAGGACTAAGAGGAGGAGGAGGAGGAGGAGGAAGAGGAGGACGAGGAGGAGGAGGAGGAGGAACAGGAGGAGGTGGAGGAGGTGGAGGAGGAGGAGGAGAACGAGAAAGAGGAGGAGGAGGAGGAGGAGGAGGACTAAGAGGAGCAGGAGGAGGAGGAAGAGGAGGAGGAGGAGGAGGAGGAGGCGTGTCGGCAGGGGCGGAGGTGCGAGGGGCGAAGTGCGAGGCGCGAGGCGCGAGGCGTAAGTTAGACGAAGAGGAGGGAGAAGAAAAGGAGGAGGAGGAAGAAGAGGAGCTGGAAAGGAGGTGCATGAGGAGGAGGATTAATGGGATGTGGAGGAGCAGGGAAAGGGGGGAAAGTAACCCCCAAGGTCACCTTGACCACGGCTAAAATCTTCCAAAGCCCTCCTTCCCTTCCCGCCTGCCTCCTCCCCCGTCCTCTGTAGGATGAGGATGAGGAGAGAAGGTTGTCTGGAGGTGGGGAGGATCGAGGATCGGAGGAGGGGGGCGGATGGTGGAGGAGGAGGAGGAGGAAGAGGAGGAAGAGGACCATCGCACGGTTTCGGAAGGGGTTCGACTTCGCTCAGGGCGAATCGAGCGCTCTGGCTGTCTGGGCGGCAACCACATCAATCGGGATATAAGGCTTGAAGACAATGTGGCTCGTCTTAGAGGCCCTTGGGTGTCTCCCCTCTGCAAGGCGCGCGTAGGCGCTTTCTGAAAAGTTGGAAGTGAATCGCTGGAGAGAACTCATCTGGAGGCTCTTAACGGTACATGCAACAATACAATTCTCGTCGTCAATTCAGGCGGAAATTGCAAGCTTGTGACCATTCGTCTGCTCTGTTAGCTTAGCCAGACGAGCTGCATTGCGCCTGGGCACGACTCCTTGGCTCTGGAAAATGTGACTTCGTCTGACATGCATCGCGAGTGGCAGAGACAGCTGAGCCAACGTGTTGTCTGCCACGTCCACACATGGCCGACACGGGCACGTGCGCGGGCAACACGGTGGGGACGGGGAGGGGGAGGAGCCGCCGCAGCTCCAGGGCCCGAAGAGGACCCCCCTGAGTTAGCTCTGCTCTGCCACACTTCCGCGATTGATCGAGCACCTACTAACGGGTTGGTTGCCTTCATTAGGCCATCGAGGCCTCTCCCCCCCAACCCTCGGGGCAACCGAGGGCCACAGCGCAAGAGCCCTCGGCACATACCGAAAGAAACGGTTGACTCTCTTCTCGAGCTGCTGCTGGGCGTCTCTCTCTCTCTCTCTCTCCTTCCGAAAGCTGGGGGAGGCGCGAGGCAGCAAAGTTGACAAGTCTGTCGGCGGCGTCGTTGCCCGACGCGTGCCGCAACTCGTCAGAGTAGCGGTCCAGAGAGCCTACGTCTTGATGGGCTTTAACTTTAGCAAGTTCAAAGCCTCCTGCACAACTGGCTTTCCCTAGCCTGGCCATTGGGCCCAGCCCATCATGGATATTCTTCCTAGTAGCAGGCTGGCCAGAGTTGTGGAATCTCACCAAACCTTTGAACTCACAATGAATCTTAGTCACTCCTCTGAACTGGCCAGAAGCTAGGTACGCTAGAAACTCCGCCGCAGGAGACGTGGATGGAAGGGCACTGCCTATTGGCCCACAGAGGTAGGCCTCTACTTCTCCGTGGGCATCGCATTTAACCATCGCCTATCCTGGGGCGTGAAACCACAGGTGGCCGTCATTGACCACACTTCCGTCGACATGAACCTCGCCGACACAGGCTTCCGACGGCGAAAGGCCGTTTCGGGACCACAATTGGGCCTCAGCCGGGCGAAGACCGATGGGCCTCGGGACCTCAAAGGGCGGAGGCTCAGGAAAACCAGCACACATAGCAAAGCCCTGGGGGTCGCTCAGGGCTTCAAGAGCGCCTTCAGCAAGGTATTCTTCCCGAAAATTTGCACAACTGGGGCACTCCAGGAGCCTGTGGTATATGTGGTCTGATGGGGCCCCACAAATACAAGTAGTGTCCGTGTCGTAGCCCGCGCCCTTGAGCCTTGGTCCAAATCGATTGGGTCAGGTACGACACGAGGAGGCTACGATCTTGTTTACTAAATCGTTTATCTGCGAGAGCTGCTTTAGCGTGAGGCAGGTCTACAGCAGGCACTCCAATCTTTACTGCCACGGTCTCGGCCTGCTGCTCCTGCCAGGACGCCTCGGGCATCCGACGCATGAGAGCGCAAGAGCTGGTCGTAAGCGGGTAGACCTCGCCTTTCCTGCTCATGAACTCCATGGGACTGGTCCATGACCAGCCAGCCTTGGGTAAACTTACGTAGACGGCACCTAGGGGACCTCTGACATGACCCCAACCTGAAAGTGGCCTTTCCAGGATGTTAGCTGCAAGTTGTCTAACTTCGGGAAGTCTGAACTCGGACTTCCTTGGATGTCGAGCCGCCCTGAAAAGAGTCATACTCCAGTAAATGCACGGTCCTACGTCTGATGTCCAAGTGGGGTCTTCAAGCGCAGCAAGCGACAGGGTACGCGACCGAGTAGCACATTTGGGCCCCGCGACCTTCAGGAACATATTTTGCGCATCCTGGCGTTCCTGAACCGTGAGTCCCAGAATATCGGTCCCGAAATAGCCTGCCTGCTGAAGGCCAGTGTTCCAAATCTTCTTTGTGTCTGCTCTTGCGGCGCGGAGGGCTCGTAATCTGCGGAGCCGATTCGTCAATTTCCCAGTCCTGGCCTTAAGAGTTTTCCTTCCCTTATCCCTTAGTCCGGCTCCAGCAGTGAAGTCGACTCCTAAATTGGTGGTTGCAGGCTCGGTCAGAGCGGCCTTCGGGCCAGCCCATTGACCGAGTTTGGCCGCAATATCGGCCGGGATCATCCGCGTGGAAGCCACAACAGCAGCCTTCTGCTTAGCGATGTCGCATTTCAGGTCGAGGACGATCGACTGGTGCATACTAGCTGAGGCCGTGGCAAGGTCTGCTATCAATATGTTGGGCTTGCTGTTGTGGCTGGCCAACAAGAAGTCATCCATGAAGATCGTGGGCTGCACGCGCGGGTTCTGGGCCACCCAGATGTCCATGGGCGGCAGGCAATAGTGCTGAACGACAAAAGTGGCAGCCCAGCAGCCTCCCGCGATCCCAGGGGGCGGGCGGGCGGGCGGGCGGGCGGGCGGACGGACGGACGGACGGACGGACGATGGGGAGTGGCAGATCGAATGGGGGGAACGGGCGGGGGGGGTGGGAGGCTCGAGGGAGGGCGGGGCGCACGGACGAAGGGCGGAAGGGAGGCCCGATTGCCTCGGCGGCAGGCGCGCCTGTACGAGCTGGAGGTGGGCCCCCGGCTTGTGCGGAGCCTGCGCAGGCCCGGCGGCGCCAGCGAGAGGAGCCCGGCGGGAGGCCGCCGCGCACTGGTCGCCGTGAGGCGGTCGTGGGCGTCCAGCGGCTGCGCGCATCCAGGCCTCCCAGATGGGGTCCGAGTGGATGGGGTCGGAGGATCGCGCTGCATCGTCGACGCATCGACGATGCGGCTCCATGTGGAGAGCGTGTTTCCCCACGCCGACGTTGCCGATGCATCGGCGATACGGCGCGATCCTTCGACCCCATATATGCAGGCCCCATCTAGGAGGCCTCTAGCGCAGGGGTGGCCCTTCGCTGGCGGGACTAGTTGGGGCGGGCCCACAGGACGCCCAGAAAGCAAGCGGTATCACCCACCCCACCTACGGCCCTCCATGTTGCGCTATGGCCCATCGGGGGCCGTGGCGCATGCCACGCAAACGTCCACGCCAGATCTTTCGGTGTGCGCGAAGCCCCCTGGGGCCGTAAGTGGGGTGGTGTCGTATGTGTTCTGGTCCAACAGGGTCTCCCCAGCATTGTCCTGCACGTTCCGAATTGTTCTCCCCCCCCAGGGGCCCACAAAGCCGCGCACCAAAGCTCACTCACGCTTGCCTAACGTCGCCCTTGCGCATGGCCGAGTCCAAGAGGGGGGTGACGATTAGGGGTGTGTGAATTTCACGGCCGGGGCCTGAACATGACCCAGGTATCGTGCCCCCTCACGCTCGTCTTTCTTATTATTCTTCTTAGTCGAAGTATTATTGTTATTCTGTGTTTTCTTCTTCGTTGTGGTATTCGTACTGTTTTGCAGTATTATCGTTAGTAGTATAGTTCGTAATTCTAAAATGTTGTTCGTTTCTTCCTTTATTTGTACTTTTTCATTTAGGCATCAGTATTCATATTTGTAATGATCGGATTGCTATGTTTGTGATTATCACTGTTAGTAGCATGATTATCCTGGCTCCGCCCCGTCCGCGCACATGCATCGGGCCATGATGCGCACCCCCCCTTCTTCCAGGAGGGGAAACACACATACCCAAAGAATCGTCGATTCCCAGGAACAAATTGTGCGATGTTGCAGCATTTGTGCGATGTTGCTTTTTGTTGACTGCTCGTGACGTTACATATGCATATCTTTTGTTCTGTCAATTCCTGAGAGAAGCGCGTATGAGAAGTGGGCAGTGTACCGGCAGCCCTCCACGGGCGCGGACTCTCCGCATGCCGCTCGCCTCGCCTCGCCTCGCCTCGCCAGGAAAAGATTGAACGTATAGGAAGTGAAGGGGAAGACGAGCATCGGGAGAGTAGTACGGGGACATCTGGGGGGTCCTGGGAATTGTGTGTATTTATTAGGGTGTCTCTAGGCCCCTTCATTCTTCCTGGTCCTTCTCTTCGGTGCGCCCGGCGCTGCGAGCGGGCCCGGAGGGACACGGGTCCTACAGGAGGTCTGTAGTCGCTGCTGGCCTCCCGCGGCCCTGCCCGGGTTGCGGGGCCGTTGAGGAGCAGTTCGGTATAGTACGCTGCTCCTGTGGGTGGGAAGGCCTCCGGTGTCCAGTCCGACGAAGGCGTTTATAAAAAAAAACCGAGCGAGGCCATGAGAGGAGGAAAAGGTACCCATACCTCTACCCTTGCCGCGTTTCCCATTTGTTCGGCCTCTTGGGAGGCTCTCGTCGTCACCGCTGGATTCGCCTCGAAGTTCTGGTCAGAACGCACCCCAGAAAAGTTCCAGGGAGTAGCGGCATCGGTACCGTTCTGGTTTCCCCAGGCCGGGGCCATCCTGGGCCCCAGGATGGTGTATAGACCCTCCTGGCCTCGGCCAGGAGGGCGTATACACCATGCTTGGCACGGTGGTACAGGCAAAAACCCTAATAAGGACGCGCGACTTTGCTCAGGGCACCCTTGCGTCCTTGCTCGTCCTTGCTCTTGCGTCCTTGGGGTTTTCGTCGTCCGCCGCCCAAAAAATCCCAACTTCGGCTTTCAAGGGTCTTGCGTCCTTACCGCGCGTCCTTATTAGGGTTTTTGACTGTAGTGTATGGGTGCTTCTTGCGTAGATTCAGGACCCGCTTCCCTCCAGACCAATTCGCTTCGCGCCAAATCTGCTGGCAAAACGTGTGTCCGTATCCATTGCAGCTTGGAGTTTCGGGCTCCCTTCCCCAGAAACCCGAAGCGCACTGGATATCGATGAAGGTTTGGCCACCAGAGGCTCGATTTGTACCCATACCCAGTGCGCCTCGGCCTTGCGGCACCCCCTTCCACGAAAGCCCAAGACGCACTCGATATGGATATTGAGATTACCCGCAAAATCGGATAGGCCTGGGAAGAAGGTAACTCGCTCCAGAGCGTCCTCCAAGCAAGAACGGGCGACACGAGCACACTCTCGTCGACTAAACGTAAGAGTGATCTTTCGCCGGAGTGACCTTTTGGTGCGGGCCCAATGCCCAGGGTCGCTCCCTGCGTGTGGCCGCTCTCGGACCCCTGGCAGGGGACAGTCTCTGTGAGGGTCCAGAGATGGCCCGGGTTACATCGGGCCCGTTGCCCCCCCTCCCCCTTTCCCCCCCCGCCGATTCGACCAAGGAACACACGACACCACCCCACCTACGGCACGCCGCGATGGACGTTTGCGTCCTTGCCTCGGTGTTATTCGCTTGGTGTTTCCTGGCCGACGACGGCACGACGGCGACTTATTGGGCAGTCGTAGTCGTAAGTCCGGGCTGTCCCTCTGCAGGCGGAATGTTCACAAATAGTCGAACATATTATGGGGACAATTTTTCACTTTGTTTCTGAATATGTTTGGTCTTTTTTGCTGCTATTGAATTTTTTTCGTCCAGAATCCGTCTGTAGGTGGACATGCACGACCTACTCGTAATTCGCCATGACTGCGACACTACCAGCCGATAGCCTGACCGTACTGGCTGCGCAGGTCCGAACAGGGGCACGCAGCACTGGTGCGCGCGGGCATGCGTGGGGCAGTCCAGCACGAAAAGGTTAGGCTATCGGCCGACCCCTCCCCCCCCAAACGGATGACCGGGGCTAGAGTCAGCCCGCCCAGTAGTAGGGATGGGCAACCTTCCCAAGGGTACCCTTGCATCCTTGTCTCCTCGGACCATCCTTGGCCAGTTTTGCTGGCCGCGCTCCGGTCGAAAAACTCCTACATGGGCGCCCAAGGGATGCTTATCGCGCATCCTGGTGATACGGGTCGACTGTATCGCCGAAGCATGGAAACACAATCTCTAGTTTATGATCATGTCGTTCTCTGTGCCTCTGGTCTTGGATCGCTCCCGGATGTGTTCCAAAACGCTCCAGGACGGCCGTTGTGCCCGCTGCGTCCTCCAGGCCCGCTGGCCTTCAGAACGCCCCGGTGGATCGCATCCCGACGTTGTCTTGTTCGTACCGTCGTTCACCGAGCGCCTTCCACTATTCGCAAAGTGCCTAGTCGCAAACGTCAGAAAAAGTATCTTCGTCTCGTTATACTGGATCGTAAATCCCCCGCGTCGTATCCAGGCCATTTGCGAGCAGCTATTTTGCGAGTGGCGGAACGCGCTTGTCTAGTCGTCTCACGTCTCGGCTCGGACGGAAAGGGTGCGGAATTGCGAAAAAGGTCTCTCCTGGCCCAAGGTGGCCCCAGTTTCTCGCTCCACGCTGGAGCTCCATGGGCCCTCTTGGGCCTCGTGGGGGATGCTCTGGGGGCCGTGGGGGCTTCGGAGATGCCGGGGACACCAAGTTACATACGTGTCGGGTCGGCCGAAAGGGGGGGATTGGGAAAGGGGGGTATACGACATCTGTTGCGCGCAGCTGGCCGGGCGCCCCTTCTCCACATCCGGGCGCTTCCAGCGCTGCGGGGCGCCGGGGAGGCTCGCTGCGTGAGCTGGCTCGCTGTCGACCAGCGGCGACTCCGCCGCTGGCGTTCCACGTGGAACGAAACCCCGCCGTGGTCGTTGTTGAACGACTTGACGTTTCGGAAACGGCCGGTCGTTCATCGGGGGCGTGAGTAATTTGTCTCGCTTGTGTTTCCACACAAAGCCGAGTCATACCACGCGCCCCCTCGTCAAGCGGCCTGGCTAGTGCGGGCCGTAGTTTGGTATCGCTTGGTATATCTTGGAGGCGAGGGTGGTCAACAAAACGAGGCAGGTTCGTTTCCCCAGCTCGAGGTGGAACGGCCCCCGCGGGGTCGGAGGCCAGCTCCGAAGTCGGCACGGCACGAGCCCGCCGATTCTCCCCGTTGTGCTTGTCGTGGGCGTCGTCGTCGTCGTCATGGTGGTCGTGATCGTCGTCGTGGTCGTCGTCGTCGTCGTCGTCGTTGTCGTCGTCGATCGAGCGGGGGGGGTCCTGGAGGAGAGGGGCTGCCTCCCAAGCACCTCGCGCGAGGCCGTCGGGGGCCCCAGGGGGTTCCAAAGCGGAACGACAAGCGGGGGGCGCTGCCCGGGGGCCCGGGAAGGTGGAGGAGGAGGAGAAAGAGGAGAAGGAGGATCAGGAGGAGGAGGAAGAGGAGGAGGATCAGGAGGAGGAGGAGGAGGAGGAATATCAGGAAAAGGAGGAGGAGGAGGAGGAGAGGAGGAGGAGGAGGAGGAGGAGGAGGCGACGGGGCGCGTCCTCGGGGGGCACGTGGCCCCTCCAGGGGCCACGCGCCCCGCCGCCTCTCGGGTGCAGGGAGCGCGGCCTCTCAGAACAGGCCGCGCCCTTGCTCCTTCCGCGCCTTCTCCCCCTGCCCTCCTCCCCCGCCGCCCCCCTCGTCCTCCTCCTCCTCCCTCCTCCTCCTCCTCCTCCTCCTCGTCCTCCTCTTCCTCCCTCCTCCTCCTCCTCCTCCTCCTCCTTCTCTCCTCCCCCTTCCCCTCCCCCTCCCCCTCCTCCCTCTGCTCTTCCTCCTCCCGCGCCTCTAGGGGGAGGCCCTTCCTCGTGAAGGCAGCGACTGCTGGATGATTCTGGTGCTGCCAGAAGCTGTGGTTTTCAAGAGCGCCAGGCCTAAACATACAACTTTCGACGTTCCGCGCGGTTTCCTTGGATCCGCGATGGGCCCCCCGAGCGGCGCCTTCGGCGCCGCCCCTGGCGCGCTCCGCGCGCCCAGGAGGGGAGTTCGACGCAGATCCAAGATATCCGCGCGGAGCGCCAAAAGTGTATGTTTATGTATGTTTCTTCTCAAGCTGCCAAACCATGCGTGCCTTTAGTGAAGCATCGTTGCCTTCGGTGCGCATCGGTGGCGGGGTGTGCCACCCCTGGAAGTGTTCAAGGCCCTTTGCGTACAGTCAGGACGCTGAAAGAAGGACCGTTTTCAGCTCAAGAGGTGTCCAGGTTTTCGGCCGCACCTTCGATTTATGTCGTGGGACCTGTTTGCGACCCAAGCCCGTCGTGGCCAGAAAAGCCCTGTCGTTTCCGAGTGCGCGTTCCTCGTGGCAGCGCGATGACCGTATACACAGTATAAGTGGGAATATCAGCTCTTTTGACCCCCGCTAATCATCCTTCTTCTTCCCCTCCGCCCTCCGCCCTCCGCTTCCCTCCGCCTCCTTCCTCTCCCGCCTCAGTTTGCTCCCTCCGCGTTTTCTCCCATCCCCCTCCTCATCCCTCTCGATCCTGGTCACCCCTCCGCCTCTCCTTCATTCCTTTTCCTCTCAGGAAGACAGAGGAGGAGGAGGATGGAGGATGCGGTTCCCTGCAGCATTGTGATGATCATGACCATAAAGCGGTCTGTAATAATTAGTACGAATGGTTGCGACGAGTATGAGTAGACCTGAAATGTGGGTCTAAGTGTGACCGAGTGCGAGTATCAGTGGTCTGAGCATGAGTGAGTCTGACTACGAGTGAGGCTCACTCTTATTCAGACCACACTCAGGCTCACTCAGTGGGCCTGATTGTGAGTGAGACTGCGCATGGGTTAGCTCAGTACGAGTGAGTCCGAGCATGTGGCGGTCTGAGTGCGAGTAACATCTAAGCCTGAGTTTGAGCGAGCCTGAGCATTAGGAGGGGGAAGGGGGGAGGAGAGGGGCCCGACGCCCCGGGTGCGTGCGCCCAGCGGCCTGCCTAAGAAAGACGGAGACAGGGCAGGAGGAGGGAAGGATGGATGAGGGGCCAGCGCCGACCCGAGCAACTCCTCGCGGACCTGCGAACATCCGTGCTCGTGTGGCTTCTCTTCGTCGCCGTCTTCGTCGCAGTCCTCGCCCTCGACCACCGTAGACGCGCTGACGGCGATGCAGGTGACTGCGATGTAGGTTTCGGTATTGTGGCAACGCGCCGCTCGCGCTTTCCCACAATTCGCTGTGTCGTTCTCGCTCGATACATCCGCAGATCGGAGATGCAGGAAAGTGTGGCTCGTGATTTCCCACACTTCGGTTTCCAGCATCACCGTTGAGCGACATCGCTGCTGGCGTGGCCTCTCGACCAACAGATGGGCGCCGCTGCCACCGCCCCCGGCCGGCCCGACAGGATCGCCTGCGCGGCCTTCTCGCACGACGCGGAGGCCCGGCACCTCTGCCTGGTGACCCGCGCCCCGGAGTTGCTGCTGGCTCCTCCCGGGGGGACGCAGCACCGAGCGCGCGCTCCGCTGCTCGCAGAGAGCCCACTCGCAGCCCAGGCCCCCCTCGCGGCACGAAGAAAAATCACGACGCGAGGCTGCCCAGTCGTTTCGCCCTCTGGGGGGCCCTTGCCGGACCACGGGACCGTCAAGGAACGGCCCAGAATGACAAAGCGGTCCTGGGGAATGGGTCCAGACCTCTGGGGGTCGCGTCATGGAAAACTCATGTCGCGGGTGTCTGGGGAACGGGGAGCATAAACATAAGCATACAAAACTCGGAGGTCCGCGCGGACCTCCGAGTTTTTACGCCTATGTGATTTTTCGTTTCCCTAAAACCGGGACAATCGAAATTGGTACGGAAAGAAGGGGCGCAACGACCGACAGCAGTTCCTGTGCATTTGAGCAGGCCTCGCTGTCGGTGTCGCCGCGGTCCTGTCCATGTGAGACAGAAGGCCGCCTGCCCAACTGCGCCCGTTGCTGGTTTGGGGCAACATTTGTTGTTGGCCAGTGTGCCCATTTTAACATGCACACTTCGGTCGTCCAGAGCAAGCGTCAGACAAAAATGCCTTCCTCTATACGCAGTGGATCTTGAATCACCCGCGGCGGATCTGGGCCACATGCGAGCAGCTACTCTGCGAGTCGCAGAGCGCGCTGGCCGACGGGGGGTCGTGTCGGCCGCCTGCCCTTCGCCGTCGGTCGTCGCCTGCAGCCGTGCGCAGTCGTCGGTCGCCGTCCGTCGTCCGTCTCGAGGCCCGCCGTCCGCCGCACGTCTTCGCCGTCCGTCGCCCGTCGTCCGTGGCCCGTCGTCGCAGCAGCCGTCGTCTGCCGTGCGCCGTCGTGGCTGTCGTCGTCCGTGGCCCGTCGGCGTCGTTCTGCCGCGCACGCTTCTGGCCGCAGATTTCGGCGGCGAGCGCAGGGGGGGGAAGCGAGAAGGAGAAGGCCTTCTCAGCGGGCGGCGGGACTTCTCGGAGGCCCTCGCCCCTCTGACAAGTGTTCTGCGCCTCCAGGGAAGGCGCTGGAAACTCCTCAGAAGGCCGGGGGACTTCCGAGCCTTCTGGGAAGGCCTTCTCCTTCTCACTTCCCCCCCCCCCTCGCACGCTGCCGAAAAGTTGGGGTGCAGCGCCCCATGGCATCCCCGGCCCGCATCCCCTCGCGCACCCACTGGCAGGGCCCACTCAGACCTCCAGGCTGGCAGTCCGCCATGAGTCGGTCTCCATGAAGTAGCCGTGGGCATCCACGAAGGGGGTGATGACTATGTTTGTGCGGATATTATGGCCGAGGCCATGAAATATCCCAGATGTGATGTCTCTTATTTGTCCCGCTTTCTTATGGTTGATCTGATGATTTCTGTTGTTCGTGGTACTATTATTATTCGTATTATGTATCATCCTTCTTCTTATACCTGTGTTCTGTTATTATGATTGTTACTATTGTTATTCCTCTTCTGCTTTCAAAGCGTCACCTGGCCTACACTCGTCCGCGTACATGCCTCGGGCCATGATGCGCCCGCCCCCTATTCTTGGCCCCCATCTTCGGCATACCCGGAGCAGGAACGAAGGAGGAGGGCGGAGCAGGAGCAGGAGCAGGGGGAGGGGGAGGGGGAGGGGGAGGGGGAGGAGGAGGGGGAGTAGGAGGAGGAGGAGGAGGAGGAGGAGGAGGAGGAGGAGGAGGAGGAAGACCAGTGTAAACCCAAGAGTCATCAACGATGTTGGAATAAACCCTCCCTCCAAGCTCCCTCTTCGTAGGCCCCTGCAAGGGTTCAGTTCCACTGAGGGAACTGCTTCGTTGGAAGTTAACCGTTTGAAGACCCCGATGCGTGCCATAATATCGTTCTCGGGATTTCAACGCCACGGATCAATCTGACTGTTGCGTCAAGACGATCCTGAATCGTACCAGACCATTTTAGGGGACTTCAGCACCGCGAATCAACGTGATTGTTGCGCCCTCATAATCTTGAGTCCTTCGAAATACCATTTCTGGTACGCTGATCATGGGAATCCGTGAAACTCTTGCATTGTTTGAAAACGAAGTGCGCGGCGCTAAGGCGAGAGCCACATTTTGAAAAGGAACCGCCCTCAATCCGTGAAACTTTTGCAATTTTGCATAATGGATGTGCGCGGCGTTACACGAGAGCCACATTTTGAAAACGACCCGCCCTCAATCCGTGGAACTCTTGCAAATGTGAAAAAAGAAAGTGCGCGGCGCTAAGGTGAGAGCCAGATGTTGAAAACGACCCGCCCTCAATCCGTGAAACTTGCAAATGATTAAGACGAAAGTGCGCGGCGCTAAGGCGAGAGCCACATGTTGAACACCACCCGCCCTTCATCTGTGAAGCGGTTGTCGATTCTTAAGCTTCAGGGTCAAATGGTGAGGAAGTCTCAGGCGAAACGGCCAGACCGCCCTCAAAACTGGCCTCGGGGTGCGACTGGGAAAAGCTTTGTTATAAGGCAAAGGAATGGAGGAGGTGGAGGAGGAGGAGGAGCAGGAGGAGGAGGAAGAAGAGGAGGAGGAAGTAGAGGATGAGGAAGAGAGGAGGAGGAGGAGGAGGAGGAGGAGGAGGAGGAAGAGGAGGGTGGAGAGAGCCTTCCCATCCCTCTCGAATAATGCGTAAGGACCTCGACTGATTCTTAAGGATTCCTCGAGATTTCCATGGTTTCTAAAGGATTCATACGGATTCAGAAGAGACCCCTAAAGATCCTAAGAGATCCATCAGAGACCCCAAAGGATTCCTAAGCAGTCCTAAGAACTCCTACGGATTCCCAAACGGATTCCGTAGGATCCCTAAAGAGGCAGGGGTCCCGAGGGGTCACGAAAGAGTTGCAGTAGCAGGAGCAAGTACCAAATAGCACGTAGTACGCACTAAGATGTAAGGCGTAAGTAGAGGTTCGTACGGAATAAGTCGTAAGCCGTTGTAGGGGTAGTAGTAGTAGTCGTAGTAGTCGTAGTAGTAGTAGTAGTAGTAGTAGTAGTCGTAGTAGTAGTCGTAGTAGTAGTCGTAGTGGTGATAGCGGTAGGAGTAGTAATACTATTCGTAGTAGTAGCTGTAGTAGTAGTAGTAGTAGTAGTAGTAGCAGTGGTACGGGTAGTAGTAGTAGTAGTAGTAGTAGTAGTAGTAGTAGTAGTAGTAGTAGTAGTAGTAGTAGTAAGTGTAAGTAATTGTAGTAGTAGTAGTAGTAGTAGTAGTAGTAGTAGTAGTAGTAGTAGTAGTAG
>CAUYUJ010017514.1:220202-232702 GCA_963575745.1 Prorocentrum cordatum | reverse complement strand
GAAAATCAGGAAAGACATCCCGTCCTGATTTTTTCATTGCTCGAGGGGGGTCTGGGGACGCTACTGCCGCCTCGCGCTCGGCGATCGGGGGGGCCCCCCGCCTTCTCCCTCGCTTTTTCTACCACCTCCCTCACAAACTCGGCCAGCTTCTCCACGCACGGCACCCCCGCGCGTTCCAGGTCGAGGTCGACTCTCCCTTCGCACCCTTTTCCGAACCGCGACGAAGGATTGTTCCGAGCAGTCTTGGCGTCTCCAAGAGCCTCCATAATCGGGTCGCCGCTGGGCCCGCACCAGAGAGGTCGGACGGCCACTCCTGCGCGCAGCCGGCAAGCGCCCCAAGCGGCCCCCGGGAGGGCCCCCCCGAGGCCGCGGCGCGCCCGGGCGGAGGCCCCCGGAGCGCGCCGCCGGGCCCGCGGAAGATCGCGGCGCACCCCCGCGGCGCTCCCGGGTCGGCCCCGCCCCGCGGGGCCAGCGGCAGGTCGGGCCTGTCCCCCTACAGGGGGATTTGGGACGAAACATAAAGAATACTCAGCAAATAATTAAAAGATGCCCAAACACAAACAAACACACACACACACACACTCACACACACACACACACATTATCCCGGCAAAGCAACCTAACAGCGATGTGTAGAAGCATATATGGAAGCATTCCCCTTAAGATTCAGATGAGAATCCAGTTGTAGAGTTCTGCTGTTCTCGCAGTCGCAGTCGCATTCGCGATGACAGTCGCAGTGGCAGCGGCAGTCGCAGTCACAGCCTCAGCCTGCCTCAGTATCAGCCTGCCTCAGCCTCAGCCTAGCCTGCCTCAGCCTCAGCCTCAGCCTGCTTCAGCCTCAGCCTCAGTCTGCCTTCAGCCTCTGCCTCAGCCTCAGCCTGCCTCAGCCTCAGCCTGCATCAGCCTCAGCCTCAGCCTCAGCCTGCCTCAGCATCAGCCTGCCTCAGCCTCAGCCTCAGCCTGCCTCTGCATCAGCCTCAGCCTGCTTCAGCCTCAGCCTCAGTCTGCCGTCGGCCTCGGCCTCAGCCTCAGCCTGCCTCAGCCTCAGCCTGCATCAGCCTCAGCCTCAGCCTCACCCTGCCTCAGCATCAGCCTGCCTCAGCGTCTGCCTCAGCCTGCCTCAGCCTCAGCCTCAGCCTCAGCCTCAGCCTCAGCCTCAGCCTCAGCCTGCCTCAGCCTCAGCCTGCCTCAGCATCAGCCTGCCTCAGTCTCAGCCTCAGCCTGCCTCAGCCTCAGCCTGATTCAGTCTCAGCCTCAGTCTGCCTTCAGCCTCAGCCTCTGTGCCTCAGCCTGCCTCAGCATCAGCCTGCATCAGCCCCAGCCTCAGCCTCAGCCTCAGCCTGCCTCAGCCTCAGTCTGCCTCAGCGTCTGCCTCAGCCTGCCTCAGCCTCTGCCTCAGCCTCAGGCTCAGCCTCAGCCTCAGCCTCAGCCTGCCTCAGCCTCAGTCTGCCTTCAGCCTCAGCCTCAGCCTCAGCCTGCCTCAGCCTCGCCCCGCCTCAGCCTCAGCCTCAGCCTCAGCCTGCCTCAGCCTCAGCCTGCCTCAGCTGCCTTCAGCCTCGGCCTCAGCCTCAGCCTGCCTCAGCCTCAGCCTGCATCAGCCTCAGCCTCAGCCTCAGCCTGCCTCAGCATCAGCCTGCCTCAGCGTCTGCCTCAGCCTGCATCAGCCTCAGCCTCAGCCTCAGCCTGCCTCAGCATCAGCCTGCCTCAGCGTCTGCCTCAGCCTCAGCCTCAGCCTCAGCCTCAGCCTCAGCCTCAGCCTGCCTCAGCCTCAGCCTCAGCCTCAGCCTCAGCCTCAGCCTCAGCCTCAGCCTGCCTCAGCATCAGCCTGCCTCAGCCTCAGCCTCAGCCTCAGCCTCAGCCTCAGCCTCAGCGTGCCTGCCTCAGCCTCAGCCTCAGCCTCAGCATCACCATTCTCAGCCTGTGCCTCAGCATCAACATGTGGCCCGGGAATGGAGTTCTGGGAACTCGAAAAGCACGAAGTGGCCTACAGTTGGCTCCGGGCATTCAAAATGTGGCCCGGGAATGGAGCTCTGTGAAGTCGAAGAGCACGAAGTGGCCTACAGTTGGCTCCAGCAAATTCAGAATGTGGCCCGGGAATGGAGTTCTGGGCACTCGAAGAGCACGAAGTGGCCTACAGTTGGCTCCGGGCATTCAAAATGTGGCCCGGGAATTGAGTTCTGGGAACTCGAAGAGCACGAAGTGGCCTACAGTTGGTTCCGGGCATTCATAATGTGGCCCGGGAATGGAGTTCTGGGCACTCGAAGAGCACGAAGTGGCCTACAGTTGGCTCCGGGCATTCAAAATGTGGCCCGGGAATGGAGTTCTGGGAAGTCGAAGAGCACGAAGTGGCCTACAGTTGGCTCCAGCTAATTCAGAATGTGGCCCGGGAATGGAGTTCTGGGAGGTCGAAAAGCACGAAGTGTGTGACTGTTTGCGAAAAGCGCATTCGGACACGAGTTCGGACACAGCTCCCCGGATGCCGCCCCGACCCCCCTGTGGAGTCATCTGCTGCTCTCTTTTGAGCCTATTAGAAACCTATCAGCAAAAGCTGTTAGGTAATTAAAAAAAAACCGTGCGATGTTTTAACTATTTTTGAAAATTCCCCCTGTAGAGGGACAGGCCCAACTCAAGGCCAGCGGCAGAAAGCGCGGGCCCCTTCGAGCGCGCATCTCGAGAGCGCCCATGTCAGCAGCGCGTTCAGAATCTCGAGGCAACTGTCCACAACATTGCGTCGTCGTCGTCGTCGGCGTCGTCGTCGTCGCTCAAGGCTGGCGGCGCCGGCCGCAAAGCCGCTCCAATGCGGAGGCAGCCGTCCGCAATCTTGTGGCACCAAAGACTGTTTGGCACCCGAGTGACATTCCGCGGCCGAGCATGCCTCGCGAGGCGGTGCATACAACAGCCTTTTCTATTCCGTAAGGGCTTCGCCCCCTGCCGCCGGCCCCCTCTCTCGGAGAATGGGCCATGGAAGAGCTAAGGCATGAGGCCTTGGCGCTGTCGTGAAGCAGTATCGAAACTTCATGCGAAGCCGAGTCGCAATCAGCAAAACCAACTGATCACAAGAGGGGTTACCACACCTGGCGATTGGTAAGACGTGTATGGTTTAAGGGCTTGGTTGCCACACCTTGCGATGAAAGGGCCGAGGGAGTTCTCGCAGTTTGGGTTACCACGCCTGGCGATGGATGTGCGTGATGGGTTCGAATTTCAGAAATGTGGCAAATCCCCTTATGTTTTTGGACCCTGACCCCGCGGATCTGCGTAAGGGGTGGCGCCGAATTTCAAAAATGTGGCAAATCCCATGTGTCTTTGGACCCTGACCCCGCGGATCTGCGTGAGGGGTGGCACCGGATTTCAGAAATGTGGCAAATCTCATGTGTCTTTGGACCCTGACCCCGCGGATCTGCGTGAGGGGTGGCACCGAATTTCAGAAATGTAGCAAATCCCATGTGTTTTTGGACCCTGACCCCGCGGATCTGCGTGAGGGGTGGCACCGAATTTCAGAAATGTGGCAAATCCCATGTGTTTTGGGACCCTGACCCCGCGGATCTGCGTGAGGGGTATCGATTTCGAGCCCCCCCAACAATTCAGACAACGCGCCCAGGGGACGCTGGAAAATCCTGTTTGGGCCTCCCCCCCCCTCGCGCGGTCAATCAACTAGTTACAGTAACCAGCAATAACTCAACTAGTTACAGTAACCAGCAAGAAGCAGAACTGTAACACTGGAAACTACAAGCTGCAACTGGCACTGGAAACTGCGAACCCGCGCCTACAGCCTGGTGGCCCCACAAGGGGGCCGGCGGATAAAGTAAATTGCAATGCCCCTCCTGCTCGCGCCAAGAACTGTGGGCGAGGAGATTTTAATGCAACAAAAATCGGCCTGGCAGCGTAATCATCTCGGTAACTTTGACCAATGGTGAAAACATGCCCCTCGACCCACGACGTCGCAGTGCTCGGCCAAAACCTCGCGCGCCCCCGCGCGGCCTCGCCCATAATCAGCAGCTCGAGGGTGCCGGCGGAGGACTCTGGCCATGGCAGGCACCAGGTCTCTCGATGCATTCGCTTTCACAGAAAGCTGTCGAGGGCACTCGCTGCCGATCACGCCTGGGGTCAGGCAGGGCGGCCTGCTCGTCGCTCCCAGGCCATTGCAGCTTCGGCGCGCCGTTTGCCAAAATTCCTTGAAACGATTGGCCCCGTTTCCTGGGGGCGGCCCCCTGCGGCTGTCAAATCTTCGACGCGGCCGCAGTGCAAATGCAAGCGCGCGCCGATGCGACGCGCGCGCGCGCCCTGCCCCCCGGAGCAATTTCACCCGGCCACGCCCGGTAAAATCCAGATTTGGCGGGTCGGCATAGGAAGACCTGCACCCGCGGCGCGCGCATGAGAGCGCCAAGGCACACTGCTCGACGCATACTTGAAATTCACGGCGCCGTCGTCGGCCGGACACTGGCGGCGCATTGCGCGAGAGCTGCAACGCTGCGTTTTGCATTCGTTGCACGCGCGCTCAGCGCACTCTGCGCCCGCTGGGAAATGCCGGAGAACTCCGCGCAATTCTCCGTTTGCGATTGGGCCCCGTCGAACGGGCCCAGAGCCGGGGCGGGGCCCGTCGAGCAACGCGCGGGGGCCGCGCGCCAAGCAACTCCAGGTTCGGCTCCGAGGGTCTGCGCCCCCGCGAAGTGCCGCGACGCACCAAGCGGCCATCGGGAAGCAAGCGGCCGAACAGACGTCGCGTAGCCAAGCCCCCGCGGCGCGGATCTGCAACGAGCGACCACTGGACAGATGCGCCAACCTTCGAATGCCTCCCGAAGCGAACGCCGTCGCCGCACAGAGCGATGGACGCGGCGCGCCTCTCCCACCCGGGTCGGGCCACCCTTGGGCGGCGCGCCAGACGGGGGTCGTCGCGGCGCAGTTGGCCGCGGAAAGCTGGGGGGCCAAACCCCCCGGGCTTCGCGAAGTGGCCCCTGGAGTTGAGGCGTGGGAAATGGGGCAGAGCGCTCGGCATCGCAGTGGGCGAGCATCGAAACCATGGTCAGGGCGGGTCGCCCGCGTCAGCGGCGTGGATGTCGGGGGCGCTGCTTTCACCTCGCTGGGCGCTTTTTGGGCACTCGCCGCGCGAACCGCTCTTCGCCGGCAACGCCCATCGAGGGCGCGGCGCCGGGCCGCCGCCGGCGCGCCCCCGCGGCTTTCTCTTGTAGTTTCTAAACAAAGGGCGCCGATAGGAGGCCGACCGCGCGCAAGTCAAGAAGCATTCCTTTCAATGGAGACTTCTTGGGCAACCGATCCGCCCGCGGCGCCAGCGCGGCAGCCGCCGGGGGCGCCCCCCTCTGATGGGCCCTGCAGGACGCGAGCCGACGGCCTCTGCGATAGACACAGCGCCCCCAATGGTTGACCCGAAGCGGCGGGCTCGCGGCGCGGACTGAGCCTGGACGGCCATGCAAACGCCCCCTTCTGGGGCCCGAGGCCCCCCGGGCGGCCCGACGCCTCCGCGGCGCCCCCCGCCAAGATGCCCCGCGCTGCTTCCGAGACGGCCCAAGCAAGCCACGAGGCCGCCCGCGCGGCCCAAGATGCCTCCCAGACGGTCCACGGCGATCTCGAGACGGCCTAAGAAGCCCTGGAGACGGGCCAAGAAGTCCCCAAGAAAAACCTCCAGGAATGCCCCACGAAACTAACGACACGGATTTCCTTCAGGTTTTCGAATGAATGACGTCCGCGCCCTCGCCGTTTCGGTTTTGCGTCGGCATCCGATTGCCGAAAACGCCCAAGACGGCCCCTTCGCTCGCCCCCCCGATCAAGCGCCGACTGGGCGGGCAGTCGGCGCGGGGCCCGAGCGCGTCAGATGGCGCGCCTCGATGCATCTGCGAAGCTCTGAAGGCCTCGCACTGAGCGAGATGCGCCGGCCACCCCTGCCGCGCCCGCACGGGCGCCGCCCAGAAAATCTGCAGCAAACTAGCGCGCGTAAAATCGCGCCAGTGATTCTGGAGACGCACCCCCCTTAAACATCAAACGCGCATCGCGCCTGGGATGCTGCCCGGGCCACCAACGCGCGCGCGCCCAGCGAGCCTCGCGCGGCCACTGCCTGCGAGGGCTTATCCATGGAAAACCTTGCACATCTTGCCGGCGGCGCCTGCGCCCGCCAGCAGCGCGTTGCCCTCGCAAATCAGCCGGTGCACAGCGCCCTCCTCGAGCTTCGCGTCCGCCACTGCCGACCGCTTCTGCGCCCCCTTAACGGCGGCGGCGATCAGCTTCGCGAGCACGTCCGCGCCCCCCCAAAGGGACTTAGACCCCTTGAGCTCCACGTCCTCGCGCAGCCAGCTCGGCGAGGGGGCGGGCGTCGCTAGCTGTTCCGCTTCTGCGAGACGGCGTGGAGGTTGAGCTCCGCGCGCCCCTGGGCGGCCAGCGTCTGCCTTCTGCCGCCCTTCGGCCCCTCGGGATCGGCGGCGCCGTCGACGCCCCCCCCCCCCCCCCCCCCCCCAGGCCCATCTCGGTCGACTTGCGCCCCCCCCCCTTGCCGCCGTTGGAGGCGGCGGCGGGGCGCCTCAGCACTCGCGCGCGCGGGCTGTCTCGGGCGCTGACGCCCCGCGCGCCCGAGCCCCATGTTGAAGCGGTCCAGCATCATCTGGCATCATCTCGGGGAGCTGCTTATCCTGGGCTGCGGCGGCGCGCCTCTCGCGCGCGCGATTGAGCTTTGTCTCGTGGGTCTCTAGGGGCGTCTACCCCAGCGCCGCCCCCCGAACGCCCCCCCCCCCCCCCCCCCCCCTCCGCGCGCCCGCCGCCCCGCCCCCCTCGACGGCGCGCGCCTCGCCCGCCGAGCCCGCTCGCGAGCTCAGGCGGGCGATCCCGTACTCGGCCCTTCCGAATAATTTCCCCGCTGCAGCGCTGTCATCATTTTACTGTTTCGGCTCATCCGAACCGCGGCCCTGCTGCAGCCCTGGCATCGTCTCCGCGCATCAAATCCTTCCAAGTCGCGCCCCCGCTGCAATGCTGGGCGGAGTTCCGCGGACTCGGCCATTCAAAATTGCGCCCCCGCTGCAGCGCTGATCTCATGTTGCGCTTCCCGCTTCCAGGCCGTCAACTTGAATTCCCCGCCCCGCGTCGCTGCTCGCCCCATCTGACCTCGCGGTCGATGCGAGTCGCGCCCTCGACGCGACGCCACGCAGCGCCGCGCTGCGCCGCCCATCGCGCACTCTCTCGAGACCAGTGCCCCTTTCGACACCGCACTGCGCAATTTTTTTTAATAAAGACCCAGGCAGTGGCATGGGCTGGGAGGGGGGGGGTAGGTCGACAGATATGCCGCTTGCGCTACTAGCGCACCCCCCTCTTCCTCCTCCTCCTCCTCCTCCTCCCCCTCCCTTCCTGCCTTCCTCCTCCTCATCCGCCCCCCCTCCACTTCCTCCTCCTCCGACCCCCCCCCGCCCCCGCCCCCCCCCCCCTCTCGGGGCGCGACGTCTCCCCAAGGCCTTTGATTGCGCGGCATTATCCAGCGCGCCCCTGGCCAGAGCAACTCGCCTGGGCACCGTTCCTGGAATGGCCAGAGGCCAGCGCGGGGCCGCGCGAAGCGTCGAAAACTCCCGGCAAGGGTTCGCAGGAAGGGCCCCTTACTAAGGAGATCATGAAACAGGGAACCCTTAGCGACGAACCTCTGCAACGTCGCCGCTGCGATTGTAGCCTGCAGCTGCGCGGGCGTCTCTCGGCAGCCAGAGCGCACTACCTCTTGGCCGGCCCCGTCTCGAGGCGCCCGCGCGCGCCGGAGATGCGCCGGGGGCGCTCGTCGCACGTGTTCGGGAAGTGACGGCAATCATCGCCCGCGTGGCGGGCGTAGATATTGCGCCAATCCGCCGAGCTGCCGCTCGGCGTGGAAATTCTCCGCCGCGTACTCAGCGAGGCCCTCGCGCCCCTCGAGCTTCGCATCTCCCAGCGGCGCCTGACGGCGCCCGGCGCGCGCCGCCCGGAAGTCGCCGCGCTCGCGGGGCCCAGCTGGCATCGCAGCGCGAAGCTTGCGTCTGGCTGCGTCGGCAGCCGACGTCTCAGAGAACACGCCACATTCCATGGCGTTCTCAGCGGCCTCGACAGACCCGCCCACCGGTTCCATTGGATCGCTCTCGGCACCCCGCTCCATCGCCGCGCGAAAGACTTCAATGCGGCCCTGGGCAGGGCGCCGCCGGCCCTCGATGGGCGCGGGAATCGCGACCTCGAGCCCCTCGAACGCATTGCTCACATACTTCGAAACATAAACCGCAGATAGATCTGCGCCTGAAATAGCGCGCCGCACAAGATCGCAGACGGATGTGAAATCTGCCGCGGCTCGACGGCCATCCTCCCATCACAGTACTGGCACTCGGGGAAGCGATGCTGGGCGCCCGGGAGGAATTGGCCCGCTGCACGTCGACGGGGCGAACATAAGCGAACTTGCGCCCCGGAAAGTCAACGCCATTCCGCCGTCCGCTATGAGCTTGGACTTGCTCAGCTGCGCGCGAGGGGCCCCAGCGCGCCGCGCTCGCCGACCGCGCCCCCGACGTTGTTCGAGCGCGGTTCATCTGCGAGACCAAAAGACGGCTTCGCCGCTCAGCGGCCATCCGCGGCCGCGCCCAGCAAGTCCAAAAATGCGACCTCTCCCTCTGCTGAGCGGGCCCCGCCCGACGGGGGCCCCGCGGCGATCTCCCTGTCCTCCCCGATGAAAGGAGTAGGCCCCCTCGCGATATCGCAACCTGTCACGCGGCCGATTGGCGCGCCTCGGGGCGGGAGAGACCCCGCCTCGAGGGCGCGACAAATTCCTCGGCCTTCTCAGCGGCGGTCTTGAAAAACCCGCCCGACGGCTCGGGCGGCTCGCTCTCGGCCGCCCGCCCGACTGTCGCGCGAACGACGTCGACGCGATCTCGGGCAGAGCGCGCTCGCCCTCTGGGCCCGGCAATGCTGGCCCTGAGCCCCTCGCGCGCACTTCTCACCTTCGCGCTGTCAGACGTCGGCCCTGGCGCGGCCCCCGCCCGCGCCCGGGCCGCCGCGGCGGCTTCGATCGCCGCGCACTTTCCCGCGAGGTTCTCTGACGTGGAATCATTTTGCCCGCCCATCTCGATGGCGAGGGTTGCCGGCGCGGCGCCCCGGCCCCCCATTGATCTCCCCCGTCCATCTCTCCGCTGGCGCCGTCGAGCCTCGCGGCCGCCAGCTGGGCGGCGCGGGCCCGGCGGGCCCCCGCCCGCTTGAACTCGCCCTCCTCGGGATTGGCCGAGAACGCGCGGGGGGCCAACGCCGCCGCAATTCTCGGCAGCCACGTTCTCAAGAAATGATGCGACCTATTCCCCCCCTTCGATTGAATGGAAGGGAGCTCGCGGGCGGCCGGGCCTCCGTCAAAAGACGAAATCTTAAACCGCGGACTGGTCGGCGCACGCAACGGCGCGGCGCGCGAGTTCGGGGGGCGGATATGAAATCTGCCCTGGTCTTCGGGAAATCAAAACCGAACGCCTTGAATGCGTCGGCCTTCTCTCCATCCCGCGGTAAAAATCCCCGCGCGAGCTGGAACGCGCCCTCCCAGAACTTCCGGACAATGCCCTTCGCCAGGGATGACCGGCCTTCAACGCGAAAGTGATGCGCCTCACGCGCTGTCATGCGCGGCAGCAACACAGGGGTCCGTTCACAGCGTCGAAACGCATGGGAGCGAAGTTCGGTGAGGGGGCGCACCCCATTGCCACGGTGCCAAGTCGAGCCTTGGGACCGCAGAGAATCAATATGATTCCTTTCCCTGGGCGGTCGCTTCAGATGAATGACCTGACGCTGTCCGCTGTGCGCTTGGACTTGCATAGGCGCATGCCGAGGGGGCCTGGTGCGCCACGCTCTTCGACCATGTAACCGATGCTGTTCGCGTGTGCCTCATTTGCACAACCGGCAAGGATGGCCGCGCCACTCAACAGCCAGTTGTCCATGGCTGCAACCAGCGCATTCTGAAATGTGATATTTCTCTCTGCTGGGAGGGCCGCGCTCGAAGGCAGCCCCGCAACGATTTCCCTGTTCTCCACGATGAAGAAATAGGCCTTCCCAGAATCTACCAGACGGCCAATTAGCACATCTCGAGGCCAGAAAGACGCCACCTCGATGTCGCCAAGCGTCGCGAGAAACCCGCGTTTTGAACCATCTCCTCGGCCCGCTCGGAATGCGCACTGGCATCCTTCAGGAATGCGGAGCACGTGCCCTGCAATCAGGACGCTCGCTGTGGCAGTAGATTTGCCCTCAACTTGCACATCTGTTTTTGCGAAACATGACGCCCTCCGAAAAGGCAGTCGTGAACCTTCTGCCGTAAAATCCGCGCCAATGTATACTCCAAAAACCATATCCGGGGTCGCGCGTGATTGTCGGCCCGCCGAGTTGTCCGAAAATTCAGACGAAGTTCAAAACCGTACCCTTCGTAGAGTGGATGTACCGATTAACGTGCGTATAGAATGCATACTGACACGTCATAAACAGAAGCCCCCTCCTTTAGAATCCGTAGCAAAATAATCATTCAGAAGATAACGATGCCGGAGAAAAATCCCAATCAGGGCTATAGGGCTAGGTGGCTATAGGGCTATGGGACTATTGAGCTATAGGGCTATGGAGCTATACAGCTATAGAGTTGTAGGGCTATAGGGCTCTCGGGTTATAGGGCTATATAAGGCTGTATAGGGCTATATGGCACCCCCGGGCACGCCCGGGCACCCAGGCACCCGGGCACCTGGGCACCCGGGCACCCCCGGGCACCCCCCGGGCACCTGCAAGGGCCCCGGGCACCCCCGGGCCCCTGGGCACCCGGGCGTGCGGCGAAAATCGGCGGCAAACCTAACCTAACCATATGAATCCGCTAGGACCCCTACAGAGGCAAGCTCTGATTGGGGAACCTGGATAATGAACTCTTGCAAAACATTGATTAAGTAATCATGTGTACTGTTGACAAGCGCGCAACACATCGGAAACAAACCTTTTGCGAACGAAACACAAGAATACGGGGCACATTATCAATGGTTTCCCGCGCCAGCCCCCATGGGAGGCCGGAAATTTTTCAAAATTCAACTACTCGTGCATGAAAGTAGTGGCGTCAATCTCCTCATTGACTCTCCCTCCTCCCCACAAGCTCCACCATGCTCGCCAGCCGAGGCTTCAAACCGCTGGCGGACGACAAAAAACAAAGAACTAAAAAAACGGCAAACGGCCAAATGATAGTTGTGTAGGTCCCAAAACATCGAAACAACAGTTCGCAACTTAGTCGGCGTAGGGCCTTCGGCATGGGCACCCAAAGATCTTTCTATACCAAACATTGAACACCCAAAGCAATCCACGAGAGGGATCTCCAAAAAACGAATAGAAGTTCGCAACTTAGTCGGCGCGGGAGTCGTCGGGCTGAGGATCCAAAACATAACCGACTAAATTGCGTCATAATGTTTATGTCATGGTTGTAAAACCCTCACGACGACTATTTCAATGTCTGCGAATACGTATGGGTTTCAATGGTTTCGCAAGAACTTGGGACTCCCAGGCCGACGACCACCACGCCGACCAAGTTGCGCACAGATGGATTGTTTGGTTGGTTGAGAACCGTCGCAATGACTGTTTGATGTGATTGGATCGTTTGTTCGCCATTGTGTGTTCCAAGTGTTCCAGGAGCTGCTATATCCGACTGCACATTCCTGACGTCGTCCTTTTCTTCTCCCTCCTCCTCCTCCTCCTCCTCCTCCTCCTCCTCCTCCTCCTCCTCCTCCTCCTCCTCCTCCTCCTCCTCCTCCTCCTCCTCCTCCTCCTCTTCCGCCTCCAACTCCTCATGCAATTTCACACCCAATGTGGTTCACCTTACCCAAAATGTTAACTGAAACAACACAGCAAACAAATAACGACATACATCAGACACTCAAAGACGCAGCAAACAACAACTGGCACAGCACGCGAAACCAAAACAGCTCAAAAAAACACAAGGCTAGCGGACGACCGGTGAGCGAATATTACTCCTGCAATATTACGATGACTACTCCTACTACTACTACTACTACTACTACTACTACTACTACTACTACTACTACTACTACGATTACTAATACTACTACTACTACTACTACTACTACTACTACTACTACTACTACTACTACTACTACTACTACTACTACTACTACTACTACTACTACTACTACTACTACTACTACTACTACTACTAACTACTACTACTACTACTACTACTACTACTACTACTACTACTACTACTACCACTACTACTACTACTACTACTACTACTACTACTACTACTACTACTACGCATACTACACATACTACGCATACTCCGCATACTACGCATACTACAACTACTACTACTAGTACTACTACTACTACATACTATACTACTACTATATTACTACTACTACTAACTACTACTTACTACTACTACTACTACTACTACTACTCTACTACTACTCCACTAACTACTAGTACTACTACAACTACTATTACTCTACTACTACTACTACTACCTCCTACTACCACTACTACTACTTACTACTACT
>CAUYUJ010017514.1:150000-212418 GCA_963575745.1 Prorocentrum cordatum | reverse complement strand
CCCGCCCTGGTGCAGGCAGCGCGCGACTCTCTCGCACTCTCATGGTACTTCCCAGCGCAAGCCCCTGCCATTGATCGCAGGAAGTCGCCCAGGGGCGGCATGCCGCCGCATGTGCTGGAGACCAGGTATGCCGGGCAGGCTGTCAATCACGGCCGTTCGACTGCGGTGGGGCCGGCGCACCCCAAACTCACTCTCTCTCTCTCTCTCTCGCACTCTCATGGTACTTCCCAGCGCAAGCCCCTGCCATTGATCCCAGGAAGTCGCCCAGAGGCGGCGTGCCGCCGGATGTGCTGGATACCAGGTATGTCGGGTAGGCTGTCAGTCACGGCCGATCCAGTGCGGGTGGGCCCGGCAACCCCACGACCACGGACAGGCTGGTTCGGCCCAGCCGAGGCGTACGATGGCGGACGGGCTGGCACCTCAGAAAAAGCGGATGGGCGGCACGTCCTCGAGCCCAGAGGGGACCTCCCCAAGACTGTGGGGCCCTCCCTGGTGCACGCAGCGCGCGACTCTCGTCTCGCGCACTCAACCGTGCACCCCCAGGGTACTTCCCAGCGCAGCCACCTGCCCTTGATCCCTGAGGGGCCGCCTAGAGGCGGCATTCCGCCGGATGGGCCGGATGAGCCCTCACCCGCGGATGCGCCGGACAGGCCATGTAGGCCGTCACTCGCGGGTAGGCCGTCACTGCTGCCGCCGCACTGCCCATCAGCCGTTCGATAGCGGAGGGACCGACATGCCCAAAACCACGGACTGGCCAGCACAGCCCAGCAGAGCCGTACGATAGCTGATGGGCCGGCACGCCCCCCCCCCACACAAACAGAAAAAGAGGAAGGGCGGCACGCCCCCCAAAAAACACCCCACATAGGGGGGCATCTCTCTGGACGATCCCTCCTCCCCCATCCCTTCAAAGCGCTGCGTGTCTCTATATCCGCGGACGCGTGTCGTAACCGACATGGGCCTCCCCCCAAAAAACATCGTGTTTATGCGCAATCGGGAGCTGCGTACATAGGAGGGGGAGGAGATGACGGGTGAGCAGGAGGATGAGCAGGAGGAAAGGGAGGAGAAGGAGGAGGAAGGAGGACGAGGACGAACAGCAGCAGCAGCAGCAGCGGCAACAGGGACTGGAGTGGAAGGAGCGGGAGGAGCAGGAGGACCAGGGGAAGGCGGAAGAAGGGAAATGAGAGGGGCGACAACGATAAAAACATTACCCAGATTCAGAAAGAGTCCCTCACTGGGGCAAATTTTGAACGACACGAGCAAAGCGCCGATCCGAAAATGAGGCCCACGCTGCAGCGGAAGCACCGTTTTGAAACATCCAACAACTATCGTGTTATAGACCATATAAAAAAACATGTGTTCAATCCTGTGTAAAACAGCACGCGGAGAGGGGATCGTGTGACCCGGGTCAATCCAGACCCGGGTCAGTCAGGCCTTGCAGGATCTTGCAAAATCTTGCAAGATCCTGCACCCAAACCAGGGTCAATGCGAAGGATCCTGCAAGATCCTGCACCCAAGCCTGGGTCAATGCGCCCCTGGCCCTGCAGGATCCTGCGAAATCTGGCGCTCTGGCTGACCCCCGTCTGCATTGACCCCCGTCTCAAGGCTCCCGAGCGGAGAGGGCGGAGGATGTTCCGGACAGAGTCAGGGGAGAGAGGAGGGTAGTGTTCATACCAAGCTAGGTGTGCTCGCACCTTATCTGACATCCTATCCCTACCCCAGCCATTCACAGGGCGCTGATTTGTTCTGTTTCCGCGGACGCGTGTCACAGCCGGCCGGGAAATCTAACAAAGACCCATCGTGATATGCGCAGTCGGGAGCTCCGTACATAAGAGGGGGAGGAGATGGCGGGTGAGCAGGAGGATGAGCAGGAGGAAAGGGAGGAGGAGGAGGAGGACGACGACGACGACGACGACGACGAGGACGAACAGCAGCAGCAGCAGCAGCAGCAGCAGCAGCAACAGGGACTGGAGTGGAAGGAGCGGGAGGAGCAGGAGGACCAGGGGAAGGCGGAAGAAGGGAAATGAGAGGGGCGACAACGATAAAAGTTATCCGGATTCAGAAAGAGTCCCTCGCTGGGGCAAGGGCGTCATTTTGAACGACACGAGCAAAGCGCCGATCTGAAAATGAGGCCCACGCTGCAGCGGAAGCACCGTTTTGAAGCACCCAGAGCAGTCGGGCTGTAGAACTGCATCGGAACAAAGCACACGTGTCCAATCCTGAAAACAGAAATACGCGGAGAGGGCGGGTCATTCCGGACAGAGTCAGGGGAGAGAGGAGAGTAGTGTTCGTATCGAGCTAGCGCGCTCGCCCCACATCTGACATCCGATCCCTCCCTCCCAGCCCTTCACAGTGCGCGGACTTTGTCTGAATCTGCGGACGCATGTCATAGCCAACCTGGGCCTCACAGAAACAAGCGGGTCTACTTACATAGAGAGAGAGAGAGAGAGAGAGTAAGAGGAGATGGCGGGTGAGCAGGAGGATCAGCAGGAGGAGAAGGAGGAGAAGGAGGAGAAGGAGGAGGGAGGAGGAGGAGCAAAGAGGAGGATGAGGACGAACAGCAGCAGCAGGAATTGGAGTGGAAGGAGCGGGAGGAGCAGAAGGGTCAGGGGAAGGCGGAGGAGGGGAAACGAGGGGGGCGAGATCGATGAAAGAGCACTCGGATCCAGCAAAGTGGCCCGCGCTGGGGCGAGGGCGCCACTCTGAGCGACGGGAGCAAAGCGCCCTTCCGAAACGAGGCCCACGCTGCAGTGGGAGAAACACCGCTTTGAAACACCGAGAAACACTCGCTTGAAATCTCCGCCGTTCCGAGCACCGCTTTGAAACACCGAGCAACACTCGGGCTTGAAAATGACATCAGAACAACACACATGTGCCCAATCCTGTGCAACAATGAATGCGCGGAGAGGGCAGAGCATCTTCCGGACAGAGTTAGGGGAGAGAGGATAATAGTTTTCATATCAAGCTAGACGCGGTCGCGCCACACCTGACATCCTATCCGTCCCCCCATGCCTTCGCATTGCGCTGACGTGTTGTTATCCTTCCGCGGACGCGTGTCATAGCCGACCTGGAACTCCAAAAACGACCCCATCGTGTTAAGCACAATCGTGAGCTGCGTACATCGGAGGAGGAGGAGGAGGAGGAGGAGGAGGAGGAGGAGGAGGACGAGGAGGAGGAGGAGGAGGAGGAGGAGGAGGAGGAGGAGGAGGAGGAGGAGATGGTGGGTGAGCAGGAGCATGAGCAGGAGGACAAGGAGCAGGATGAGGAAGGATGACGAGGACGAACAGCAGAAGCAGGAATTGGAGTGGAAGGAACGGGAGGAGCAGGAGGGGCAGGGGAAGGTGGAGGTGGGGAAATGAGGGGGGTGACAACGATACAAAATTTCTCGGATCTTGTATATTGTTTTTGCAACAAAAAACGCAGGGGCGAGAGCGCCCTTCTGAGAGACGGGAGCAAAGCGCCGATCCGAAAATGAGGCCCACGCTGCAGCAGAAGCACCGTTTTGAAACACCGAACATCAATCGGAATACCAAAAAATACCAGGAACATAACATGTGGTCAATCCGGTGTAAGAAACCATGCGCGGAGAGGGCGGAGTATCTTCCGGAGAGAGTCAAGGGAGGGAAGGGACAGATTGAGCAATTGTTGCGCAGGGAGAGGGGGAAGGAGGGAAGATGGTGGGGGGTCCAGGGAGGGCCCCCGGAGGACGAACAAAACTGCTAGAACCGCCCGCCCGCCGCGCTTCCTCCGCGACGACAGGAGGTGTGGCCTTCGGGCCAGAGCTCGTGCCTGCGGCGGCCGGTTAGGATGCTGCGGGGACCCCTGGCGCGCCCTCGGCGAGGCGCAGCTGCTGGAGAGCGCTCCGAGGCTGGAAACCCTCCGGGCGCCGACGAAACGACGCCCGTCGCTGGCCTTCGGGCCACAGCTCGTGCCTGCGGCGGCCGTTCAGGACCACGCGGCGACCCCTGGAACGCCCTCGGCGAGGCGCAGCTGCTGGAGAGCGGCCCCGGGCTGGAGACCCTCGGGGCGCCGACGAAGCGACGCCCGAAAAGACCTCGAGCACCTCGCGGCGGCGACGGCCCCGCGGCCGCCGCGGCGCAGCTGCCGCAGGGCGCCCCGAGGCTGGAGACCATCGTGGCACCGACGAGGCGCTCCTCCTGCCGCGTGGCCGAGGCGCTCGGTCTCTCCTTCGCCCGCGCCCTACCGCCCCCCGGCCAAGGCGACGACAGGCACCGGCTCCAAAGCCTCCTCCCGTCTGAGAGGGCGGCCCAAAATGGAGTGCTTCGCACGAATCGCGTTGTACAGGAAATAAGCGGCGATGGGAATCTCGCAGGACTTGCGAGACGGATCCAGCACCCCAAGGCGGTCCAGAGGGTCCCAAGGAGGGACACGAAGCCCCAGAGACTTGGCAACGAGGGCATTGAACGGGATGCATCACCAGTAGTGGTGAATGTGGTCTTCGCCACCTGATTGTCCGGAGCAGCCTAGTTTACAGCACGCATCTTCGGCTATAGACTTCTGGAATCGGCACTGGGCGAGCCTATTCTTAGAAACCGTGCGAAGCCAAGTAGTGGTGAATGTGGTCTTCGCCACCTGATTGTCCGGAGCAGCCTAGTTTACAGCACGCATCTTCGGCTATAGACTTCTGGAATCGGCACTGGGCGAGCCTATTCTTAGAAACCGTGCGAAGCCAAGCGGAGGCCAGGGCCGGCTTCAGCTTGGAGGCTACACGCTGCACCTCTGCCCACGGGATCAAATCGAGACGCGGGCCACACCCAGGGAACCAGCTCCGAAGACGAGAATCGAGGAGCGAGCGGTTTGGGTCGGGGTGCAACGTCTGGGAAAACCCACGGGTTAAAAATCGTTGGGTTTGAAACTTCTCGCGACGGGGGCTCTCTGCTTGCAGGGAGGCGCATTCAGTCAGATGTTGGAGAAGGAGAAGGTGAAGGGGATGACCAAGGTGTCCGTTACGTGCTACATACATGCGTTGGCATATGGCGGGGGATGACCAGTATTCAGGAGAGAGCTGACTCGAGATAGTGTATCCGAGACCACGGTGTTCTTCAGAGGCAGAGAGCAAACGCTGATCGCTCGGTTCCCAATCGTATGTATCCCACGCAGCTTTTGTTCGGGCAGCAAGTGCCATTGCCTGCAAGGATGGGATCTTTGGTCCTCCCCAAGCGGACCACGAAAAGAACGAGGCTCTCTCCGAGCCACAGAAAGGTAGGTGGAACATTCGGGCCAGCAGCACAGATTTGTCGTGGTCGATGCGAGGTGGGAGGGTCGAAGCAACACGAGAGGAGTACAACATGGAAGTAGTAGAGGTGGGGGAATTGGTAACTGCCAACAGACTCCCACGCGTGCGCCACTTGGAGATCGGGGCCTTCCAGGATTGTGCCTCATAGTCGGGTCCGATCCACATCCCCATTTTTTTGATCATAGTCACAATAGATAACTGTCCCCACTCGGTCACAAGATCTTCGGCCTTCTCACGGTAAAGCTGGATCAGGTCAGGTGTGATCAGCCCCGCAAGAAGCAAGAGCTGGCACTTCGTTAACTTGAGACAGAGGTTGGCGAGGGCTTTCGCATTGTCGAAGATGCGCTTGATCTTCGGGAGTACTTCAAACGAGACGATTACCGAACAAAGATCGTCCGCACATGCACGCACCTGCCCCCGATGCTTCAGCTCGATCGAGCGGGAGAAGTCCTGGAGGAAGGGCTCGAGACTTGCAGCAAAGTAGGTGCCGCTGCCTGGAAATCCCTGAATAATCCCCGTCAAGATCTGAAACAGATAACGCGTCTCCCCCCCCGAACTTGGCAAAGCAGCGGGCGCTGGCATAAATCACTTGAATAAACCACCGCAGCGGACCTGGGGCACGGATAGCCTTCAGCACCACAAACAGCCAGGTGCGGGCGAGAGACGGAAACGCCCGAGCAAAGTCGTACGCCAATAATGCGGGCAATCGTTCTGCCGCCGACGGCAGCATCGAGAGGATACGTGATTCCGCGTCCATCTCTATGATGTTCGTGCCGAACTGCCGTCCCAAAATAAACCTACGCTGACTGAAGTGGCCAACCTTGGCCCATTGGACACTGAAAGCTCGGGCGCAGACAGCCGTGAGGAATTTGGCGTCGCAGTTTTTTTTTAGCCGAGAGGACGGAGTTCTGAGGCTTCCCGAACAGCACCAAAAGCGTCCTCCTCCCCCCCCCCCTTCGGGAGAAAAGCCCCGCGTATGTAGTTGAAACCCATCATCATCACCTCGTCTGGAATGTCAACGGCCATCGGCGCGTGCTGCCGGGCGGCGCAGGGAAGCATATCTGGTCCAGGCCCACTGTGGCGCACCAGAGGCAGCTGCTTTTCAATCATTCGTTTGTTCGGAGGGGGGATGTTTGAGAGATCAAGATGGTTCGTGAACTTATCAATACAAATTTTCGCCGAAACAGCACGGATGGGCTTGAAGTCAAAAGCGGGCCCCCTGTAGGAAGAGATACAAGCAGCAATATCGTCGGGCGCCGTGCGCATGCCAAGCGGGCGCCTAATCCCTCGGAGTACAAGACGACGATCGAATGGGGCCCAGATCTTACATCGTTGCTGGAGTCGTCGCCGTTGCTGCTTCAATTTCTTCATCGTCGCACTGGATTGCGATGTTATTCCCATGGCCGCGTTGCGTATCCTCTCCTCCAGTCGTTGCTGCTGCTCCTCAAGGTCCTTCCAAATCAGGCTATCGATCGTCGTCGCGTACTCAGCTGGGCACAGAAGCCACACCTTGTCTGACAACAGATCCAGGCCAAGATGCCCCCTAGCAAGCGGATGCGCACGGAGTTAAGTAGATGCGAGCTGGGTGTCTTGCTGCCGCACCGCTCGCCCCACAGATCTAATAGTCATCTGTGCCAGCCGCGAGCCAGGTTCAGCTACCAGAAGCGAGTTGCGGGCCGCGCGAGCTGCCTCCCGCATCAGGTTCGTAGAATATATTAGATTGAGCGGGGGGGACATATTGGACCAGTCCGTCGCCTCGATATAAGCTTTCATAATCTGTTTATAATACGCCGTGCTGAAGATGAATTTCGGAATCGGTCTCTCGTCGGGCGTCGTCGACCTGGTCGGGCTAAATGTAGCCAGAATCGGGGCATGATCAGATATGTTCTTGTGGCACGTGATCTCCACCATTTCTTTAGTGTAACCAGTAGCAGCCATATTAGTAAGGGCCCATCCAGGGACCGCAGTGAAACATCCTATCTACGATGCTAGTGTGCTCGCGGCCCGCGGAGAAGTGGGCGGGATCTGTCTGCTCGATCTCCACCAGCTGCGAGAAGAGGTGAGACCAGGCACAGTCGCGTGCACCGCGCCAAGATGCATACCCGTCTGCAGCTAACGCGGCAGCAGAGGGTACCAGCGGCTTCGGTGGGGCGGCGGCAAGATTGAAATCTCCAACGACCACGCCCATACGATTGCCAGGCTCCTGGGCCGTAAAGGCCTTGCACCGAAGTATGTGATTGGTAACGCTGTTCTTCTCGGCTCGGCTGAGCCCCAAATTGTGCATGTTGTAGAACATGGCCCACGCCCCAGACGCGCCCAGTTCGCTTTCACTCCGAGACGCTTCCCCAAACAAAACCGGAACCGCAAGGGCTCGACCTTTGATAATCTCTACGCCGCGCATAGAGCCGCACCCAGGAGGGAGCTTCGGGGCCAACGTGAGGACGCCACCCGCGTTCGCCGAAGGAGAGAAGGAAGTAAAGAACTCCACGTTCTTGTGGAAGAAGCGCACCATGTTTTCAGCCTCGGACCTGGCCCCGTGGGTTTCCTGAACAGCAACAAAACTGGATAGGTTCACCAGGGACTTCAAGTACTCATACTGTTTGTCCCGTAGGGGAAAGTCGTGATGGAAAAGAGCTCGGGCGTTCCAGCTTACAAAACTCAACGTGTCTCTGGACCCGCTGGACCCAGACCACAGACGGAAGAGAGTTTTAAAGACTCCACTGGGTGGGCGCCCTGTCCGCGAACGAGGCTTTGACGGGGCCTCACAGACCGCCCTGTCGACGCCGAGGGTCGCCATGTTCTGCATCGCCCACTCGATGGCGGGGGGGTCGTCGGCGCCTGTCGCCGTGAACTTGAGGATGGCCTTCCACGAGTGGCTGAGCTCACCGCGGTCTCTGTCGATGAAGAAGCGCTTCCCCTGGATCAGTTCCTACATCTTCTTCTTGATGATATTGAGGCCGAGCTCGGTCCGGAATCTGCTTCTGGTTCTTGTCCGCCGAGACGAACAATTCAGCGCGTATGCCCTCGGGGGTCTCAAAATCAAAACGTCGCCGACCTGCTTCACCAGGAAGACGCATGGCTGCCATCGCCTGGATGGCCTTGCGAGCGGCATACCCTGTGGCGCCACGGAAGAACAATTTGTGCATCTTCGCCACTGGGTCACACTTGATGAGCCACTCGTCCTCGGCAATGTTCGCGTCGTCGAGCCACGGCTTGATGGCCACCTGCACGTGGGAGCGGGCCACCATGGAACGAGAGCGAATCGTGATGATGGTCGGGTCCGTGGCGCGGTCGAAGCCGCGCGAGGATGAGATGGGGGCCTTCGGCTCCTCTGGACGGACGATGCCCAGCGTGGTTCGCAGCTCGGCCACCTCAGTCTCGAGCTTCGCGGGCTTGGTGTCGTGGGCGGAGATCCGAGCCTCCGTGACGGACATGCGCTCCTCCACCTGTTTGTCACATGCCTGGAGGTGCTGGTGCATGATGCTGGACATGGCGGAGAGGGACCGCTGCATGCCTTCGATTTGCTGGATGAATGTCTTACGCGTATTCTCGATGGACTCTCGGAGCGAATGGTAGTCCTCGGCCTGCGGCGTCGGGACGGGCGTGCCAGGAAGGGACGGCACGCTGAACGTTGATGAAGCGGTGCCAGCTCCACCGCCAGCCAGGATAGGCGTGGGCACGGGCTGACTCGATCCTGATGCTCCAGTCCTTGGGGTCTGTGGGCGAGGTTCGCCCGTCTCTGGGTCACGAAGAGCCATTGCGCCGCTGTACTGGCACAGCACCCTGTCAACGACAAAATGTACAAGTTGACGCACAATGTGAGGAGGAGGAGGGGCAGAAAGAGTGCCCGGTGGGCGGTGTGGGCCTTCGCCGTGGGCCCTGTGCCCCAAGTCTGCCTGAGCAAGACTACGGAGGGGTCCAAAGCTAATCGCTGATTCTCAGGCGTCTATAGCCCTTCACAACGTTTAGCCTTGAGCCAAAATGGCTACGGACCGACGAGGCGCTCCTCCTCCTCCTCCTCCTCCTCCTCCGCCTCCTCCTCCTCCTCTTCCTCCTCCTCCTCCTCCTCTTCCTCCTCCTCCTCCTCCTCCTCCTCCTCCTCCTCCTCCTCCTCCCGACGAGACCTCCTCCACACCCCGCGGCGGCGGCGGCCCCGCGCCCACCGCACGTCCGCCCGCCGCGCGCCGCTGCCCTCCGGGTCGTGCGCCCCCACGGCGCGGCAGCACGCCGCGCCCATGCCGCCGCCGAGGGGGCCATCTGCCGGCCCGCCCCGGCCGGTGCGCTCTCCGGCCAGGGGTGCGTCGCGCCGCGGGCTGCGGCGGCGGGCGGCGGCGCGCCGCGTCGCCGCGCCGCCTCGTCGGCGCCCTCCTCGTCGCCGTCGGCCTGCGTCGGCCTGCGTCCTCGACTTCCGCCCGCCCGGCGTCGCCATCATCCCCATCAGCAGCAGCATCGCCAGCAGCATCATCATCAGCAGCATCAATAGCATAACCAGCATCATCAGCAGCAGCAGCACCATCACCACCACCACCATCATCATCATCATCATCAGCAACAACAACATCATCATCATCATCATCATCATCATCATCATCATCAGCAACAACAACATCATCATCATCATCATTATCATCATCAGCATCAGCATCAGCATCAGCATCAGCATCAGCATCATCATCATCATCATCATCATCATCATCATCATCATCATCATCATCATCATCATCATCGCCATCACCATCACCATCACCATCACCATCACCATCATCATCATCAGCAGCAGCATCATCAGCAGCAGCATCATCGTCATCATCAGCAGCAGCAGCATCAGCATCAGCATCAGCATCAGCATCAGCGTCATCAGCATCCTTGTTATCATCGTCATCATCGTCGTCGTCGGCACCATCATCAGAATCATCATCCTCAGCAGCAGCATCATCCTCAGTTCAATTTGAATCCTCATCCTCCTTATCATCCTCCTCATCAGCACCCTTCTCATCATCATCATCATCATCATCATCATCATCATCATCATCATCAGCAGCAGCAGCAACAGCAGCAGCATCGTCATCGTCATCACCATCAGCATCATCATCATCATCATCATCATCATCATCATCGTCGTCATCATCATCACCCTCGTCCTCGCTATCAGCATCAGCATCAGCAGCATCAGCAGCATCATCATCATGAACATCAGCATCAACGTCATCATCATCATAATCACCGTCATCATCAACATCAGCAGCATGGTCATCATCAGTATCATCCTCATTAGCAGTAGCAACAGCTTCTTCACCATTTTCACCCTCATCATCAGCATAATCGTCGTCATCGTTATCTTCAGCATCATCGTCACCATCATCGTCATGATTGTCATTAACAACATCGCCATCCTCGTCATCATCAGCGTCAGCATTATCGCCATAATCATCATCAGCCTCGCCATCGTCATCGTCATCGTCATCATCATCATCATCCTCATCGGCAACAATGACGTCACCAAATCAGCATATGGTGTTGTGTATGCTCGTGGTGATGTCAACGATGACGATGAAGAGCTACATGATGAGCATGGTGAACGTGGCCATCATCATTGTCATCGTGGTTATCCCCTCTGCCTCCAAGATTGTCATCATTATCCTCATCTTCCCATCTTCTCCTCCTCCTCCTCCTCCTCCTCCTCATCCTCCATCGCTTCCTCCCATCTCCTCCCCATCATAGATCATTATCCTGTCTCCTCGTCCTCCTCCTCCCCCGCCTCCTCCTCCCCCTCCTCCCATACACAACACCCATCTCCCCCGCACCCTCGCGCGCCCTGGTGGAACCAGAAGACCAACACCACCAAACAACAAGTCGCACGAGCATACGCCTGCGGGGGTCCGCGCCGATTGATTGGATCGGCGCTGGACCCCCCTGGCGGCGCCTCCGCAGCCGCCATCCTAGCACGCTCCGCGCGCCAGGGACGGGGACCCAACGCCGATCCCAGAGATCCGCACGGACCACCGAAGGTTTATGATCATGAACGTTTTGCTTCTGCTCGATGTTCGCCCTCGCCCACGCCACCGCCATTCCCTCTCGCCTCCTCCTCCTCCTCCTCCTCCTCCTCCTGCGCCCTCGGAAGGCTCCCCGCCCTCTCCGTGTATTATTGTTTGACGCCTCGGCTTTCAACAACGAAAACCATGTCGTGTTCAGATGCGCCTCTGTCGATCGGGAAGTCTCCCCTGTTCCAGAACGATGTCCACGCCGTAACGCTGGCCTCATTTCAGGATCGGCGCGCTGCTTCCGTCACTCAGAACGTCGCTCTCGCTCCAGCGCGGGCCACGCTGCTGGATCCGGGTGCTTCCTCGTCATCGTTGCCCCCCTTCCTTTCCCCTCCCCCGCCTTTCCCTGGTCCTCCTGCCCCTCCCGCTCCTCCTGCTCCTGCTGCTGCTGCTGCTCCTCGTCCTCCTCGACCCTCCTCCTCTCATCTTCCTCCTGCTCATCCTCCTGATCATCCGCCACCTCCGCCACCTCCTCCTCCCCCCCAAGCGTGCACAGCTACCCTTTGCAGACTGCACGCAACACGTTGGGGGTCGTTGGGGGGATCCCAGGTTCGCTGTGACACCCGTCGGCAGAAAAAGGCAAGCAGATCGCGATGGGAAGGGGGGGGGGTGGGAGGGTGAGATGTCAGATGTGGCGCGAGCGCACCCGGATTGCCACTCCCCCCCTCTGCCTCCCTCTCCCCGCCCCTCCCCGGCCCCGGGGGAATGGGGGCCCTGGTGGCAACGGGCCCTGGTCCTCCGAGCTGTCCCCGGGGCCAGCTCTTCGCCGTCTCCCCTCCTGGCGTACCCCCCCCCCCCAGGCAGCGTTCGGCGGAGCCGACTCGGCATCGGCGACCCTTCGGATCGTGCCCGGGGCTGCCGCGCTTCAGCTTGCCCCCGCGTCGCGAAGGAAAAAGTCCCGACGCCGTCGTCTCTCACCAAGTGGAAGCCCTGAACCCCACAATGCGGTCTTCTCTTGGGGAGACATGTTGTTTACTTCCGCCGCCTTCCGCCGGCCTTCCGCCGGCGGAGCCGCCGCCGCCTTCCGCAGCCCTTCCTCCGAGGAGTCGATCCTAGACTTCATGCAGACGCGATGCGTGGATTGATTGCCCATTTCACGTTGCTGACCGTCGCTGTCCACGCGTAGCATACTCGCATGGATACTCACAGGAATTCTGGCCGGATTCCGCATGGATGCTTCCCCCTTTACAGCGCCCCGATTACATGTGATTTGACATCGCTCTGCAGTGGAAAAATGCATACAGAATCCACACAGGAATACATACCAATTGTTGTTCTTGTGTGCTATGGTTCGCGCCGCGGATGTCTTGTGCAAATTCACGCCTCGGATGGACAAATCCATGCATAAGCCACTGAGAATCCATACCGCAGAGTGCCCTGCCTACCAGACCCTTCGATCCCCAAAGGCTTTAGCCTCTCGGAAGCCCACGCGGCCTTCCGAGAAGGCCCGCGCGGCTTTCCCGAGGGCTGCTCGGGAGGCCAGGCTCCTCCTCCTCCTCCTCCTCCTCCTCCTCCTCCTCCTCCTCCTCCTCCTCCTCCTCCTCCTCCTCCCCGGAGGAGGAGAAGGGGCCCACGCGGCCTTGGGAGCACGCCCGCGCGGCTTCCCCGAGGGCTGCTCGGAGGCCAGGCTCCTCCTCCTCCTCCTCCTCCTCCTCCTCCTCCTCCTCCTCCTCCTCCTCCTCCTCCTCCTCCTCCTCCTCCTCCTCTCCTCTCTCTCTCCTCTCCTCCTCTCCTCCTCCTCCTCCTCCTCCTCCTCCTCCTCCGCCTCCTCCTCCCCGGAGGAGGAGGAGGAAGAGGAGGAGGACGACGACGACAGCAAGGATGCGCAATGACAAGGATGCGCGATAGTGGCCCCAAAGACACTTCAAAACTGCCTCCAAGAAGCTGCACCAGGCCCCCAAACAGCTCGCGAGACGCCCACAAGAATCCCCATGTAGTGCCCAAGAAGCCCACGCCGCCTTTAATCGTGGATGCCCCGCCTCTTCTGGGGGTCGGCAGGATGTCGTCAGCCTCTCGAGTAAGGCTGCGTGATAAGGACGCAAGCCCCTGGGACGCCCGCGTGGAGGCTGGTTCGAGCGAGGTGGGCCGCGGAAAGTAGTTCAGGATGGACCGAGGAGGCAAGGATGCAAGGGTACCCTGGGGAACGTTGCCCGTCATTACTGTCGGTTTCGACTGCGACTCCTGACCCGCCGTACTGTGGTTGATTCTCGGGGTTAACATTGTGTCGGGAATGCGGTCCAAGAGATGCAGCAGAAGTAGGGCGGACATTGTCGCCTCAGCGGACATTGTCGCCTCAGACGAGTAAGGCGGAACATTTCACCCTACGTTCGCGGAGCATTCCACGAGTGTGCGGAACTACTGCCTGGGGGGTACCGAAAAAAGAGCCAACAACAATATGGCGGAAACGGCGACGGAAAAGTGGGGCGGAGATCGGCATCAAAGCAGCTTGAAAACTGGGGCGGACCCCTCCGCCTCACCCTCGATCCGAACGCAAGGCGGACGTTCGCAGGCCTCGAAAGCTGCCGTTGGCCACCTCGAAGAGTTCGGAGTGGCCGAGAGCAGCGCGGACTCCCCGAGGTGGCCCCCCCCTTCCGCGGCGGAGCGGCGAGGCCCGCTCCGCCGCGGCGGCGACGAGGGTGCGGCGGCGGCCCTCCGATACCCCCCCTCCCCCCGTACGGCGACCCTGCCGAAGGGGCGGCGCGCTGAACGCCCCGGCGCTTACGAACTCACAGTGGAGACGAAGAAGAAGAAGAGGAAGAAGAGGAGGAAGAAGAGGAAGAGGAAGAAGAACAGCAACAAGACATGGCGGATGGCAAGGGGGAGAACCAAAGAAATAATGGCCATGCTGCGGAATCCAAGAAGGCCAAGCACAAGAGATCCAGAAGTGAGAAGACGAGCAATAGGGACATAACGAAAAACAGGACAGTAATACACATTAGAAACATGTTAATAATAAGCATAAGAACAATAACATTATCAGCAATAGTAAAATTCATAAGCATACGATTCAAAAGAAGAAGAAAAAAGAGAGGAAGAAGCCGAGTCACGAGGAGAATGGGGACAGAAGACGGAGCTCGGAACTCGGACCTGCAGCTGCCGCCAACAAGGGCGTCGCAGGTGGGCGCCGCAGCGTATGGCATGTGAAACAGGGGCGAGGCTGGACAGTCAATAAACATGTAATAATGCACATGTGCAAACAAACATGAAGCAGGAGAACACGACAGTGCAGAACCACAACACAAGAGCGGGCGCAGACCTGTCTACATACGTTCGCTCCAGAACCCCCCGCACGTCCGTACTGGGAAGGGGAATCCGATGTGGTCCAGCATGCTGTCGGACGTCGTCATAACACCAGAGCCCCCCTTGTGAACTCGCATCTGCTACATGCTTTTCTTTTTTCTGGGGAGCCTCGCACGGCTATGGTTGCGGATGCCACGACAATGGACACCCTAACAGTCCTATCATTGAATATTAAGTGTTTTTGTAATGTGGGAAATTCTAAACATGTTGTTAACATGTTAACACCTATTTAAAACATGTTCTAAACATCTGGAAACTATATGGCAACATGCTTCCTCTCCATTGATCGTCCTCCACGAGGCTATGGCACGATATTCACCTGGAAGTTCTACGCGCTCGCACTGGAGCGTTGCATTTGCAGCGTCTCTCTGGGCGACCCAGCTTCCGACGCGCACCACACGTGGGATCTTGCTGTGGGTTCCGTTGTGTAGCCTGTACTGTCCGTTCGCGAGTTCTTGAGCTGCAGGCTTGCCTAACCCACCTCCAGTGTCTCCGTCGTTGCAGGAACATCCAGTCGTCGACTTGCGGTCGCCCGAGGTGTGGCTTCGGCTCTTCTGGTATGCCGCCAGACCCGTGGCTCCAAGCCGTCGCTGCCGCTGTATTGCGCCTCCAGGCCGCTGTGTTGATCTTGGCGCCTGGGCGTGCGCATCATCATTCGCACTATCTGGCGCTGCGTTTTCGGAATCGGCTCTCCATGTCCACTGTCAGAGCCCGCGCTGCGCAGTCATACGGCACAAGTGCACATATCGCCCTATGACATAATCGGATTCACCTGTTGATTGAATGATGCTTCCCCGTCAACTCCTGCCACAGTGAAAACCTGTCATCCATGCCGTCGAGATGTGGCCATCCAGCTCTGCGACGCGAGGTTCACTGCGACTTGATAACACAAACGAATAGCAGTGATAAGAAAAAGACGAAGAACCATAATAAAGAGAAGAAGACAACGGAGAAGGAACGCGAAGAGTAAGGGAAGGAAACAGGGAGGCAGAGGATAAAGGGGGAGGGCGCCAGGGCATTGGGCCACAGGGCGCTGCACCAGATCGCCGCGATACGATGGCTCCACGATGTCCCCCCAAACGTGAGTTCAGATGTTGCGCCCTCGCTCCTACACTTCTACACCCCCCCATCCTCCTTTCTTCTTCTTCCTTCCTCACTCCTCCCTTCCTTTCCTGCTGCCCACGCCCCTCCCCTCCTGCCCCCTCGCCCCCTCGTCCCTGTCCCCATATTTCGCCATCGTTTCCTTCCAGCCACCCTCTTACCCTCCTCTTCCTCATTCGCTCCTTCCCGCCTTTCCTGCGGCCCGCGCCCCTCCGCCCTCCTGCCCCCTCGCCCCATCGTCCCCGTCCCCATCCGTCGCCATCTTCTCCTTCCAGCCGCCCTCCTTCCCTCTGCGCCTCCCTCCCCGCCCCCCTCCCTCTCCAATCCAACCTTCCGCCCTCTCTCCCTCCCCTCCCGCCTTCCGGAAGATGAGCATGAGGAGGACATTCGAGGACATTCGAGCGAGGGGCTCCGCGGTCGACTCGGCCGCCGCGGCCCCCGCCCGCGCAGTCCGCGCGGGCTCTCAGGGGTCGCGACCCCGCCCCCTGAGCAGGGCGGGCGCCCACCCCACTGGCACTCCAGGCCAGAGTATCTCTGCGGGGCCGTAGCCCCGTGCCATGATGTCAACCACGAAGTCGTCGCCCAGCTGCAACTCGTGGTAGCCGCCCGCCGTTAGGCGGGATCGTCCCATCTGGCCCATTCTGGCCAGCCTTAAGTGGTAGCCCTTGCCGTAGCCGACGAAGTACAGTAGTCCCGCTCTGCGTGATCTTGTTCCTGCACTCCGTCGCCAGTAAGTTCACTCTGCCGTGTCCGTAGTCGTTGCGCGAAGCCACCGCAGCACAATTCCAGCACCAGAACTGCCCATGGGCAACTGCAATGCTGTGGCTGTCGTGGATCACTTTGTCTTTGATCTCAATCAGCTCATTGTTGGGAACACGGACTGCATGTCCATGATCTGCTCGGTGTGTCTCGTACTGCCTCCCGATGCGCACGTTAGCCTTCATCCAGTCGACCACGCTGTACTTGCCTGGGGTTAGCCAGCACTCTTGGCATACCCATTGCCCTCTCTTCATTCGCGTTCTGTGGCCTGACCCCTTCTCGATCTGATATCTTCTTTCCTCTGCTATTTTCTTAAGCATCTGCTTGGGCCTCTCAAGCTTGGTGGGGTCCGCATCCTTGCACACCTCGTGGGTGATCGCTGCTGCCCGCCTTTGGGCCCTCATTAGTGTAGTCTCCACTTCCACCAACGCCTGGACCTCCTGCCGTATTTCTGCCATTGCCTCTTCTGCTCCTCGCTGCGCCAACGTATCCGCCATCTCATTGCCCATGCTGATGTGGAACTCTTGGCCCGCCTGCTTAACCGAGTCGCCGTCGAGGTGGGATAAGCACATCTGGACGCGCACTCCATACACACCGCCAGACCGCCTGCTGAGCATAAGTTGTATTCTTCCCCACCAAGGTCTCTGAGCTCCTTGGGGCTGCTCGTAATACTTGAGGGTCCAACCATTCATAACCAGCTGGCAGTCCGTGATGATCAATAGCGGGCCTCGCGTCAGCGCCAAAGCCCAGAATAGGTCCTGCATGTTCAGCTGCGGGTACACTTTGTTCTCCATCTACGGTGCCATAGAAACCGATGTGGTCTGTGCCTTCGATGAAGCCCGTGCTGTCGTTCGGCAGGCTGGCCTTGTAGATCTCGTGGGCCACCACATGCATGGCTGCTGGTCGGTCCTCATTAGTGTCTTCATAATTGTCAGGCACTTCCTGGTCGAAAGTGGGCGCTCGGTCTTGCAATAGCTCGCGGAACTTGGCCTTGATGTCCGCTACGCTGTCGCACCAGTGGGAGATGTATGCTTCTCCTTCCCAGCCCGTATGGGTGAGGGAGTAGTCGTACGCGTCTTTTCGCTTCTTATTGGGCGATCTCCATTGCATATCACAAAGGTCCTTCGCGATCTGGCTAGTGCTTCGGGGCTGGTATCTTGCTTTGAGTAATTGTCGTAGTGCTGCTTGTTCTGGTTGTCGCAGGTAGCTTTCCATGTACGGGTCGCACCACATCTTCCAATTAGCTTGGTTCCTGGTCTCGTCTAGGTCGATGTATACCGTACATGTAGCTGCCCATATGCCAAGGTCGTGCATGATGCCCTGTCTCTGCTCCTCCGCTTCTGTGTCCGTTGGTGCAATAGCCCCTGCTTCCTGGCGCACCCCAGTTGGGCTCCCTTGTGCCATGAGGGCGTTGGGGCACCACATGTGCGCCTGCCCTGGCCGCTTCCATCGTTCACCTCTTAGCTGTAATGTGAGGCCCCATCCCACTCGATTGATGCGCATGTCGTTGCTGGTGTCTGATCCATCTACGAAGGCCATGCTGTACTGAACGGAATCCATCGTGACCAAATTGCTTGCTATTAATTTGGGTCCTCTTGTTGCTGCCGTCCAATAGCTGCCATTCCAATCGCCCCATGCTGGTGGATCAGGTACAGGATTCCTGTGCTTAGGGAGTAGCCCTCGTAGCCAGTATACCTCCGTCTCTGGGTTGTCGTGCATCTCCTCCAAGGCCTTCTGACATAACGACTGTGACTTGACCAACGCGTCAATCAAGAGGTTGTCGTTCATGTCGCATTCGTAGATCCTGTGCTTCAGCGTGTCAGGCGCCTTAGCACAACGCGGACAAACTCCATCTGTCTGGTATCCTGCTGCTTTACATCGTTGTCCTGTCCATATCGTGCCGCAAGCAAGTGCTTCTAACGTGCCTGCTTCTTGGACTCGGTCAGCTTTTCGTAGCTTCTGGAGCGTCTTCTTGAGCATGGTGGTGTCCATCCCGTGCTGCATGCCCTTACCGTAGTAGTGTTCCGCTGCGTTGGTCCAGAGCTGAGCTTGCATGTCCCTGGTGATGGACTTCATGATGTCGCGAAAGTCGAGCACTCCCTCGCTCTGGAACCTCCACGTCTCGCCACTAGCATCATCCCACTCATCTGGCATGCGTGGATTCCACCCCAGCTGCTGCAATGAGAGAATAAGTGCCCCCATTGGTCCAGTCACTGAGTTCCACTTTCCACGGGTTCGCATCTGGGCCAGACGTTCGATCTTAGCCTACCAGCCTTGTCGTAGTCGTTGATGTGCTCAGGTACCCGTTTGCCACATCTGTACCCATTCACGTACTTGTCGCTGTGGGCATGCTGTAGCTGGCTCGTTCTCGCCGTAAAAAATGATGTTGGTTGTTGATGTGCATCTGCCGCCAGTTGTAAATCCAACCATATCTGCCGCCTGAGCTCGCGCTTCACGCGCTGCAGTTGGACTGAGCCCTGTAACTGGCCAATAGTAGCTCTGCTTGGCTCTCAGATTAGAATTGAAGAGCATCGCCGTCCTTCGCCGCCATTTGCCCTTCTGCTTGCTGAAGATCCTGGCACGCTTTGCGCGCAGCTTTGCCTGCTTAGTTCTGGTAGTTCGCGTGGCTGTGACGCGCTGTCTTCCCAGTGCCGCATCTATGCCCAGGTCCTTGACGAACTTGGGAGTCTTAATGCTGATGCCCTTGCCTTTGAGGTGCTTCACGATGCACTTCTTGGACACGTCGCAGTTCGCGAGGAGCGCTGACTTTCCTGAGACCACCAGCTTTGAGTCCAGGCAAGCCTGCACAAACACATCGACCGCCACTGGGAACTGCTCCTGGAACTGTTCGGCTTGACCTTCGACTCTCGTGTGCAAGTCGTCTACAAACCCCCTCGTGATGGCAAGCGGCGCCGCATTGTGGGTGATGTCCAAGATAATGTAGATAATGACCCTCGCCGCGTGGTTTGCCGCTGCGCATCCAGCCACTATGCCGCTCCATGGGCATATTGGTTCAGCATGATCGTGGCATGCGCGTACCACGCGCGGGGATAGATACATTAACACACTCATGTATAAGTTGACCTTCGGATAGTCAAGCTGCATGGCTCGTTTGATCAAGATGCTCAAATCCACGCTGTCGTAAAATGTTTCTAAGTCCAAGTAGAATGCACCGTAGAGCGACCCTTTGAACTTCGCGCTGGTCTCGTCGAGCGACATAGAATGTAACGCTGCACGAAGAGCCGAGGATCCTTGGATTGCCGCATCCCAGTAGCCCGCTTTCTCCGCACACCAATCTTTGCATTTCTCTCTTTGCCATTTTGCCCCACAGTCGAACTGGGAATGGTAGTAGTCCAATTGGCCTTTCCTCGCCAGCAGTGTTAGAGCCAGCTTTGACCAATCGGTGGTGCCACAGGTGGTAAAATTGGCGTGGCCAGCATACGTTCCGCTCGCACGAGTTGGTCACGAAAACCAGGCTGCGCTTGGCATCGGGCGGTAGGGCCTTAATCTCGGGTGGTTGCCATTGGTCAGGACCACGCGCTGTAGTAGGTCGGAACTTCGGGAGCGCCGCTTCCAGGTCGTCAACATTATAGTACTCCCGCTGGGGTAGTTCGTCCTGTGCCGCTCGTCTTCAGTCTGCCATCGCCTCCTCCAACTTCTGACTGCTGTTGTGCCTCTGCCACCTCGTCTGCCAAATCCCTGCGCGACATGCGGTAGCGTCGCGTAGAGCGCCCGTCTCCTCCTTCGTGACTGGGTCCACTGCTGTGTCGGGTAAGTCTCGTCGTTCATGTCTGCTGATGTAGTTGTGGGCCGCCTTAATGCTGCCTGACAACGCCGTGCTGGTCCATTGTCCAACTTGCTCTCTGACTTTCTTCCAAAAAGTCCGCATATGCCAGCCCATGCGTGCCCTCGTCAACTCCGTCGCCTCCTGCCACTCTTGGATATTCCCGATGGCATGTTCAGGCTCAGGGTCGCGACGGAGGTTGGTGACGCGGGGCGCTAGGCGCCTCGCTTGTCCATCAAGGTGTGCTGCTTCGCCCCCTTCTGCTGTGTCGAAGGCGTCCAACTTGTTGACATAGGTCCTGATGATACTGCTGATCGTCTCCAGGTGCTTCTGGCTATCGACCCGGCGCCTCCTGAGTAAAAGTTCTCCATCATGGCATCGCTGATATAACTTCGACCATAAAGTACTGACTTGTCGTTGTCTATCTGCCGCGGTGTCTTCGAACTGCTTGCTCGCAACGTGCTGTGGGAAAGGTGCCTCGCGATAGCGGATTGGTTGCCCCCTCCTCGCCGTAGCCTTGATCGGGTTCTGCGTGACCGTAGCAAGCGCCCTCTCCGCTGCATTCGCCCACTTGCCGCATGATCTGCCGAGCAAGTCGCTCATCCTTGGGTTCTGCTTGTATGCCAGCGAGTCTTGAACCCACCTGGGGGGGCCTCGGATTTGGCACGATGCCTCCTCCTCGCGGCACTCGCCCCAGATGGTCGGGTCGCACTTCATAGCCACGGTCTCGGTGTAGTACGCGTCCAGGAGCGCGTCGTCCAGGAGTTCTGGGTCGAAGTACTTGGCCATTTCTTGGTGCTGCTGTCTGTCCCTTTGCTTTCTCTTAATGCCCTTCTCTCGCCGCACCTCCGCGGTAGGGATGGGCTTCTTAGCTGGGGGCATGGGCTTTCGGGTGGTGATCATGTTCGGCTTGGCGAAGATCTCTATGACAATCCCTATGTGCGGTGACCATGGGACGTCATGCTGTGCTCGCACTGCCTTCAGGAGCGGGCGAAAGACGGGAGGGACCAACGCGTAGTCGATCATCCTGCCCGACCCACTGCTGCACGTATGACAAACGTGCTGTGGCACCACAATCGCTGCTCCAAGTAGCCTTAGCCATGGCGTCGCCTCAAACTCCTGGGGCGCGTTGTTGAAGTCGCCGCAGATAATCCAGGGTGTGTTGCCCAGGCTGCGCGCAAGCTGCAGGAGATGCTTCATCTTGCGAATATTCTCACCCGTAAATCCGATCGATGCCGTGCGGCATGCCGTGATGACTGCTATCTCCTGTCCTTTGAGCTGCCACTTGACGATGGTGATGTCGTGGAAGTCCTTGGCGAAGATGCTGTGGCCCTGCGCGTCTGGCAGGTGAATGCGGGCATTCAAATGCCGACGACGAAGTATGCAGGTGCCTCCTAGCGTCCCTTTCGTCGATCTCGGCGACTGTCGAGCTGGCGTCCAAGTCCCATGAGATCGCCAGCCCAGTCGCATGAGCCTGTTAGCTTCGATCTCCGCCGCTGGTCCTCGCAAGTGGTGCTCATTAAATGCGATTATGTCATACTCCTCGCTCTTCTCGTCCTCTACGAACTTCTTGGCGGCCTCATTGCACTGCGTGCAGTTGGCCACGAAAACTTTGACAACGTCCCTGACATCGTTGTTCAGTTCGCTCTGCTTGGTGCCGTTGATGACTGGGAACGTTGATCCAGAATCCTGCGCCCCTGCGCGATCTGGGTCCGACGCCATCGTAGCACCCGTAGAGCTCCCGCAAGTAGAAAATGGGGACGACGCGGTAGCCATGGCGTCACCACTGCGAGTAAAAGCACTCTCGGTGATGTGGTCGACCTCGCCGTCGATCCAAACCGTCTTAACGTACACCGGCCTGGGGTTGATGCTCTGCCCTCGACGAAGGCCTGCTGCGAGTGGGGGTTTGCCGCTCCTCGGCTCGTGGCCCACCCCTTGTGGCTCACCCCCCTTCGCAGCTGGCTCTGCTAGTGCCGCGTAGTAGCACTGCGTGGAGTTCAGGCTACCCTCCAACTCCGTCTCCTTTAGTTTCTGCTGCTGGTGCTGCTGCCTGCTGCGGTGGCGGTGCCTGCCTAGTAGCCAACGCGACCTTGGTCCTGCCCTTGATCTTGGCCAGCTCCGCGAGGTAGGTCTGGACCTGGTCATCCTTGGAGAGGTCATACTTGGCTGCCAACCTGAGTTCAGGATCCATAGGCTTTCCTGCTCCAGTTGGCTGCTCTGGTAAGACAGGTTCAGGGACTGGTGCTGCCGCTGGTGCCTGGTCGGTACGAGCTTCGCCCTGGCCTCCGCGGCGTCTTTTACTAGCCTTCTCGTGGATCTGTTTGGCCGCGTCGAGCGCCTTCTACGCATTCTGGACAGCTTCTTTCTTTGCGTTGATGAACGTCTTAGCCTGCTGGTAATATTTCTGGATCTGCTCGTACTCCTGCTGCTGCTTCTCGTCCAGCATGGCCAGGTCATCCTGGGCGAGGGTAGGGAACTGTTCTTCATCATCTGGCTTCTTCTCAGCTTCAGGTGCTTCATCTTCCCCGCCCAGTCCTTCTTTTGCCTCCGTGAAAGTCCGCTTTGCCTCCGCAAGCTCGGCCACGTTGGTGCTGATCCTGTTGAGCACGTCGTCGCGGTACTCGGTGGCCCGCTTGAGCTGCTTGGCGAGCTTGTCCTGTTGCTTCTGCAGCTTGTTGAGCTCCGCCACCGCCTGCTGGAGCTTCTGCCCCGTGGAGGGCTCAGCGGGCTCGACGGGGTCCATAGGCTTGGCCTCTGGGCACGCCGCCAGGATCTCGTCCATCTTGACTTGGTCATTCTGCTGCTGCGCCAGTACGTACTGCTTCCTGAGGAGCTCCACCATTGCCTTGGCAGCATCCGAGGCTCCTCCGTCTTCTGCTTGTTCGCGTGGTGCAGCGCTGGGTGCCTTCCACTCGTATCCGCACGACTTGCAGTTGGTCCACCCAGGCTTACCTGCTCGATTGCAATAGACCCAACTGCCGCTGCCCATAGGACAAACAGGGCATACCAGGTACTGCGTGTGCCTTTTGCCCTTTGTGTTGGGCGGCCTGCAGCAGGAAGATCTCGACGTTGAGCGCCAGGGCGCACCCCATGACGCCCACGAGCTCTGTTCCTCCTCATCTCGCTTCCAGCCGCGGCCCCTGGTCATGTACTGCTGGGGCTGCAGGGACTTTTGCAGCGGCTGCTGCCACCCCCCTCAAGCCGCGAGTCGGCGTACAGCGAGCCCCAGCCCGCCGCCGCCGATGGTGCGCGCCCTGCAGCTTCGGCCCGCACGGGCGCGCGCGCGCCTGCAGGCCGAAATGGCTTGAGTGAGCATGAGGAGGAGGAGGGAGGAGGGAGGAGGGAGGGGGGATGAGGGAGCAGGATGTTGATGATGATGATGATGATGATGATGATGAGGAGGAGGAGGAGGAGGAGGAGGAGGAGGAAGAGGAGGAGGGGGCATCTTGGGAGCCGACCCTCCCCTTCACCCCTTCGACCTGCACGCAGAGAGCGACCCTGGGCAAGAGCAACCTTCGGTGCGCGGCCGTCTGGAGACAGCGGGGGGGGGGGGACCAGGCACGAGCGCGCAGGCCACTGCCGCGTCGCGCTCGGCGAGCGGGGGACCCCCCTTGGGCCCGCACCAGGGGTCACTCCAGTGAGAGGTCACTCTTGCGTGTAGTCGACCCCTTCGTCCGTCCTTCTTCGTCCCTGGTGCGTGATATTTTCGAAACGTCGACCACCAGAGGTCTGGATCCCTTCCCCAGTCTCATCTTTCATCCCGAGCAGTCGTTTGACGGCCCTGGGGCCCTGTGAGGGACACCACGGGCCGAAAACTGCCAAAACGCCCCGTCGTGACTCGTGCCGCGTCGGGAGGAGGTTGGGGTCCCTCCCTCCCTCCCTCCGTCCCCCCCCCCCGCACCACTGCCCCCGTCCCACCTCCTCGCCCACCTGGCCGCCACCCCACTCTCGGCGGCGGCAACAGCGGCGATGCTTCACAGGAACTCCCCGCTTCACACGCACTTTGAACGTCGCGGCGCCCAGGCTACTCTGGCAGGGCCAGCCAGCAGCCTCAGGTGGTGCCAAACACTCACCCTCGTCGTCGTCCTCCTCCTCCTCCTGCTTCTCCTCCTCCCCCTCCTCCTCCTCCTCCTCCTTCTCCTCCTCATCCTCCTCCTCCTTGTCCTCCTCCTCTCCCTCCTCCTCCTCCTCCTCCTCCTCCTCCTCCTCCTCCTCGTACTCCTCCTCATCATCCTCCTTAATCCTCCTCAGCCTGTTGTCTCCTCTTCCACCACTCCCTCCTCCTCACTCTCATGCTCCTCCTCAATCATCACCCCTCCCTCGCTCCTCACTCCTCACTGACCCTCGTCTTCTTCCCTCCTTCCTAACTCCTCCTTCCTGACGCTCTCCGCGAGGACCCCTCAAGGTATATGTTTACGCAACCTGATCTTCTTGTATCATCCTTCCTCCTCCCTCCTCCTCCCCCATCCCCCTCGGGTTGGACGAACGGCGGGAGTAAAGGACGAGGGGCTGGCGAATCAGCTCACGCAGCTGGTTTTCCTGGGCCCGGCGCCAATGCGTTGACGAACGCGCATGGCGGCGGAAAGGGAACCAGTTGCATGCAGCAGATGTCGCCACCCTCGCTTGCCCAATTCCCCCCTTTCGTCCGACCCATGCCTCCCAGCACTCCAGGTCGGCACATACGACAAGATATGTTACTGTACAATCTATCAGCACATCCATCATCGATTCCAGAGCTTCACGGCCCCATGAGGAGGTACGATATGTTCGTGGGACATTCGATGCCAAGCCAGCTTCTGATTCGGTGTGCCGACCCTACTGCCGCCGCCGCCACCACTGCTCCGATTGTCGTCGGCAGGGCCGGGCAGCATCACTCCGCGATCCACCAGTCGCCGCTGGCCTTCATCGCCTCCACGATGCTGGCCTGAGAGAGCTCGGGGCTACAGGGGAGAAAAGGAGGAAGAGGTGGAGCAAACAAGAAGAGGCCAAGTCAGCCACGAATGCCTGCCACTACTGCCTGAACTTGCTGCTACCGCTGCTGCTGCGAGAGCTTGAAACAGTCGACTGGGAGGGTGAGCTCTCACGGATGAGGGAAGAGGGCCACGAGGGAGGCATCGAAGGACGAGAAGGGGAAGGAGACGTCGGGCCCTCCTTGGCTGCCGCCTCAACCGATGAGGAGAAGGAGGAGGATGTGGGTTGACATCCACTGCCAAGGACCCGAGTGACGGGCTGATGAATCAGATAAACATTATAAAACGCCGAGGCCACCGAGGTCTACGGTGACCGCAGAACGTTTACGGTGGAGTCCTTGACAGGGTCTGGACCAAACGCCAGGCCTGCCGGCGTTGTGAGAGGACCAGGATTTGTCCCCGGGGCCACCTGCTGCAGGCACACTCACCTGAGGGGTGGGCCGGTCCCGACAAGGGTCCCCCAATCCCCGTACCTGACCACCCGATGTGGAGAACGAATGGCGCTGGCAGAAGCACACGAAGAGGCCGCTGCTGCAGTCAGCAAAGATGCACCTGCGACCGATCTCACGCAGCCTCCTTGGATCAACCTTGAGTCTGCGGCCACACCGCCCTGGCGGAGGAAGGGTATTGGAGCGAGAACTTTTGAGGCAGTCGCTACACTGCCAGAATTCGTCAACCCAACCCCAAGAGTGCCCAGGTCCCTGGCTCCGCGGAGGCCCAGAAGGCGAAGGACGCTCCCAAGAAACCCCGTCCAAGTTGGTCCTGGGCCAGAGGTCCAGGAGGTGGGCGGTAAGCGTGGCAATAGCAGTAGAAACATATACCAACAAACTGAGGTCCTGTTCGACGCTGGACAACAGTGACGGGTGAAAGTTTGCTCCTGCCTTGGCCGCCTCGTCAACACAGATGTTGCCACAAATAGGGAGACGCCCATCCCAATCCATGCTGGTATCCGCTGACAAATGGGCCCTCACAGTGGAGACCAGCTCAAGCATACCATCCGCGTTCGCCAAGCATTTCATGACAAGGCCGCTGTAAGGCCTCCGAGGGGAGACCTTTCCGGCTCAGGATAAGGTAACACGGCCGACTACAGAGACTCGACCTTGTCTTCGATGAGGCAGGTGGCGGTAGCAGAAACGACATATTCCGCAGCCACCCTCGTTTGCGGGTGCACATTACAGACAGTGCCAGGACAGCGGGCTAAAATTTGGCCAACAGGACTGCGACACACAGCACGCCAGCCTGTCCTGGTCCAATCTCGAACAGGGTCTGTGTCACAAAGGCATCCAGGCAGGTGTTCCCCCGAATCTCCCTGACTCCCTCGGGAGGGAGCGCAATGCCCGCCTCTGCAGGCGCGCCAGAAAACATCTCAGGCACCACGCGGTGTTGCGAGCACTGGGCCGAGCGAAGGAGAGGAGCCCCGGAGGACGGGCGAAGGAACGAGCCTGTTCCGCAGAGAACCTTAAACCCAGGAGTGGCGTCGGACTCCAAATCACTCCGTACACGCCTAAGCAAAGCGGGTTTGACGAGTTCTTCCCGTTCAGGTTCGCACGAAGGGCAGTACCAGAGACGGTAGACAATAGTGTCCCCGATCGCCCAACAACGAAGACACTTCTCTTCGACGTCGTAGCCTAGGATTCTAGCGCGATTCAAAGGCCACAGACCTCGACACGCAAGAGTACTCCTGGCGCCTGTGTGATTGGGAGAGAAACGCACAGAATAAAGCGAAGCGCATAACAAATCAAAGCAGGGCGTAGAACCGTCATCGTATGCACTGCCATCTTGGAACAAAATCTGAATAGCGTAGATTCACACCGCAAGCGTAAGTGGGTAGGAGGATGAGGAGAGGGATGCCGATACCTCTATCATCGCACAACGTGTGGGGGCTGCCGATGGCACATCCGAGTCTCGACGCAGTGAGATACATAGCCCACGGAGGGCCTTCGACTCAGCGCCACGCAGGGGGTGGATGATTCCAGACTTGTTACCAGCCTTCTCAAAACTAGGCCCAGACAGCGCGCAGGAACACACGCAAGTGGAGCAGCCGTACTTGTTATGATCGCGGGGAAGAGGCGCAATAAAGCCATGCCAAGCAGGATCCCCTTCCCCGCGGGCAAGAACGCACAGAGAGCGCCCACCACCAGACGGCTTCATGGCGGTGGCGGCCAAGCGCCTGAACTTTCAGCAGCTCGCCGCCTGGCATGCCGCGCGCCTCCGCTCCGTGCTGGAGCGCTGGCAGAGCTCCTGCGCAAAACACCTTAGTAGCACGTCTTCCAAGAGTGCTACGCTGCCGCGCGAGTCTCCTCGCGCGGCGCGCAGCCACAGGGAGACGAACCATACTCTTCGCATTGCATCCTCAGGCTCGCCGACATGCGCCAGCACGGTGGCCATGCCCTAAGTTCACCACCGCCTCAAGGCGGGACCCAACAATATCTCCACAGGCCTTAGGGAGCCCGGTGGAACAAAAAACCTTCCTGCTAGCGGCCATGCCAATCTTGTCGAGAGCAATGCGGGCCTTAATTGCGCAAGTGATACACGGCTCGAGCTCGCCAGCAGCGCTCACCATGTCAACCACTAAAGACTCGACTCGAGCGGGCCAACTCCGTCGAGGCGGGCATGGCCGATGTGCACGTCGACCGAGTTCGGGGGGAGGGGGGGCAAAACAATACTGTTGCAAGCCTCGGTTCCGAATAAACGCGGACGAGCGTCGCAGCCATCGAGCAGCCCGCAACGAGGAAGGCGTCGGCAAAAAGACCCCAGGAGCGACAACTACGCAGAGGACCTGACTCGATGGGTAAGCGGCGAGATGCACCCCCATGACAGGCGGGTGAAAGCTACGCCGATGGCACCGCGCCTCTAGAAGATGAAGGTGAAACTGCCCGTAGAACTTGACGCCCGAACATCTGGCGCAGCGTGCTGACCAGCAGAAGCGCCAGCCTCGGCTCTGACGCTCTGGCGCCAGACAATCCGCGACAGCGACGCTTGCCCGCGGCCCAGCAGGGCCGATCGTTTTGCGCTTCTCTCAATCCAGGGTCCAAGGACGACGGAGCTTCTCCAAAGCCGAAAGGGGGGAGAGAAAGCACAGATCGGGCGAAGTCCAAGGACCTGTTTCGGGATGAGGGCCGCGATGAAAGCCGGGAACTTCTGAGGACGTATCGCGGAGATCTCCAAAATCTGCAGCAGCAGGGCCAAGCGGGTGAGTGCTCGCCCAACAAATACGAGCAGCGTCGCATGCAATACCCGCCCAGCGCCGCAGCGGAGCGCGAGCAACCCTTGGAAACAGCGCAGAGCTTGCTGGTGTCCACACGGGGGGGGATCCAGACCTCTGGGGCGCGTTTTGGCAAGGGCAAGGGCGTACTCCAAAGGGCCCCGAAACGCTCGGAGACAGCTCGGACAAAAAGGGCTCCTGCGGGCCAGACGCAACATCCCCGGGACGGCCAGGCGTGGACGTGGGGAGCCACGCAGCAAGGCCACGACAGATGTGATGGACTCTTCTGGCGCCTTGATTCGTGCCTTCCGCGTGCCAATCAGCCCCGCCCTCATGGGACAGCTGTGTGCATGCATCCCTGCATGTGTCGAAAGCCAGAGAGATGAGATTCCCAGCTCCATCTAACACGACAGAGTCCAAAGGTGCAGCCTGATCAGTATGCCCTGCCGCGTCAAGCACGAGAAGAACCGCGAGGGGCTCGCCTATCCAGCGAGCGCCGATACCTGCTGCCGCATGGAAAGCCTCCGAAAACTCACCCCTGCTGTTGAGGATGGCGCCAGGGGGATACATTAGATGCCGAGCACGCCTTCCGAGGCCGGTCCTCAGCAGGCCCGAAGCGACTTCACGAAGCCCAAGATGAGGGCACAGAAAAACGCCTGGGCTCAGGGTAACGGGCCGACCCACGGTCGCGTCCCAGAACGCGTCGCCACCGCGCGGTCGGTCCTTAACCTCTCGCCCCATAGCATGGGAGGGGTACGCCCATGACCGAGCAGAGTTCTTACTTCGCCGAGTTAGCCCACAGCTTGTTGGCACGAGAATGCTGGGAGTCGGCGCCGCAGACATCTGCCGAGCAGGGCCGAACATTGCTGGCACTACGGCGGGCACGGGCTAGGACCGATCGGAGCGCCAACTTGGATCGGAGGTGGCTTGAGAAAAGCCAGCACACGCAGGTCTGCCAGGCTGGCGTGACAAGAGACCTGAAAAGGCACGCGCGGGTGAAAAGACGCACCGACCTGGGCCACTGGGCTAACTACCTGCGAGAGACCGCCAGACAGCACGAACAAATCGTAGAGTTCCCGGCCTTCTGTTCCGAAGCATGTCTCACTCTCCATAACGTCAACTTCGCCCCGAAGGTTCTGGGGGAATTCCGCTCCCTGGAGAACCGGAGGTTCCACTTTGAAGTCCACGCCCAAAACATACGGTAATCTCGAAATCGCAAAGGGCGATCCCACCGCAGAAAGGATCTCGAGATTGGCGTCAGAGAAGCTCTCATCATCACGCATGTTGAGGGAGGAGATGAGGAGGGGCTAGCCCTGGGGGGGGGTGCACGACTACTGTCTGAGCTCTGCGAGGCCGCCAAACTCCTCCGTCTGACGGAAGGTGGAAACCTGAACATGAGCGAACAATAATCACAATACCGCACGAAAACAAACTTCCCCTCGGACCCTAGGTACCAAGGAGCCCAGGGGAATCGTGAAACCTTGATTGAGACACCAGGCAGTCGCCATGTCTATGGGGTCCCCTTCCCAGTTGTGCCCCTGAACCAGAACGATATAGGCACTACTTGAAGGGGGCCAGTCCCCTACGGAGGACCACGCCTTCAAGTTCGCAGTTACAATAGAAAGTTGTAACGATTCCAGAGGCGGGGGAGGGGAGTCGGGGCCTCCTGGATGGCTAGAAGGATTAGTTCGCGTGGTAGCCCCCCCATTCCCTCTTCCCTCTTCCCTCTTCCCTCTTCACGGCTGCTGTGGAGGGTCTTCCTTCTGCTGACTCTCGGCCACACGAGCCTTGATGGAAGACGCCCGGATGGCTCAGCACGCGAAGATCCTGCAGCGGCCGAGGCAGCACCCGATTGAGGCGGACCAGCGGCGGCAGCAGCGGCCTGAGCACCGCCCCCAGAGGCAGGATCAGCAGCGGGAGCTCCTCCACCGCTGCCCGAACCAGGAGTGGGTCTGTCCGCAGTGACTGCTCCACCGCCCTGGCCCTCGCGCCTCTTCTTGGACAGCCCCGCACGGTGAGCAGCGTGCTCGTTGCGGACCCGCTTCGGCTGGTCGAGCGCCTCGGAGAAGAGCTCTTGCGAGAGGGCCTCGACCCCGTCCACTAGAGCCTCCTGGCGGCGCTCGAGCTCCTGCGGGTCCAGGGGCGAGAGCTCGCACGCGCCGCCGCAGCCCGCGGAATCGAATCAGAGGGTCTTGTCGAGGTCGACCTGGCAGGCCTCGAACTTGCCAGCCAACAGATCCTCGATTTTGAATTTGGGCGCCTCCACCACCGGCGCGGACACAGGCTGGACTTAGGAGGCCAGCTTGCGGACGGGCCCGTGGTGGACCTCCTCCTGATGGGCGAGGTCCCAGGAGGTCGGGTGATGTGGCCACGCTGTTTTTGCATGTCCTGTTCCCCTGTGTCAAGCTTGCCAGGTCCGTTTATGATAAGATCCGTTTATCAGGTGAATGAGGATTGCCAGATCCGTTTATGATAAGCCTGCGCAGAGCCACCACTAGATCCACCGACGGCCGCCTGACCCGTTGGAGGAGAAACTCCAGCAGTGAGAAGCCTAGGGCGAAGAGGAGGCTGAGGATCAGAGCCGAAGAGACGAAGGCCAGCACCATCCTGCCAGACACCATGGAGGGGACATTGCTGGGTAGGCGACGGCCGCTGCCACTGGTAGCCGCAGCGCTTGCACCAGAACCAAGACATGAGGTTCTCGCTGCATCCACATGAGCAGCGCCAGTTGGCGACAGGACGCCTGTCACCGCCACTGCACGGCGGCGCCATCGACGCGGCGGGAGAGACGAAAGCTTGACGCGGGAAGCTGCCACTTGGCTCACTAACGCCGCGCCGCGTCGAAGAGAAAAGTTAGCAAGGGCGCAGAAAATCTGGGCACCCACACGGCTTGAGCCAAAATTCGCCGGCCCAACGGGCCAGAGGCGTGCTAAGATCTCCGGTAACTGGTTAACAATATTTCCAGTTCGCGCGCGCGGAGCGGCCCCTGGCGGCCCCCGGACGAAAAGTACCCCGGCCAGGTCCCGGTCAGATCCCCCGAGCGCTCCAAGGGAGGGCCATTCTTCGACACCCCTCAGGAGGATCGTGGCCTCCGAGGGGGGAGCCGCAATCGACTACCCCCCCTCCCGCCCCAAGAGGCCCCCAAGAGCCCCCCAAGAGGCCCTGGGGCCCCCAAGACGCCGCCAAGGAGCCCCAAGAGACTCCCAAGAGGTCCCCAAGAGGCCCACAAGAGGCCCTAACGAGGGCTCCAGGGCCGGCGGAATGAGAGAAGCGATTAATAAAATCGCTACGGAGAAGGAGGAGAAGGAGGATGAGGAGGAGGATAATGAGGAGGGGGGGACAAGGGGGAGGAGGAGGAGGAGGAGGAGGAGGAGGAGGAGGAGGAGGAGGAGGAGGAGAAGGAGGAGGAGGAGGAGAAGGAGGAGGAGGAGGAGGGTGAGGAGGAGAGGGAAGCGGAGGAGGGAGAAAGAGAAGGAAGAGAGAAGGAGGGGGAGAAGGAAAGGAGGGGGGCATGAGGAGGAGGACGACGACGAATCAGTCTGGCTTGGCTTCGCTACTTCAGTTTTCAAGCTCTCTGGCCAGCAGGCTCCAGAAATCCTAAGGACATTGGAGCGGATGTCTACCGTGGCGCCACCCCCCCCGGACGACCTGCAAAGAAAGAGCTGATGGCCAAATGGCCTGCCACTCTCGTGCTGTTTCCTGGAAAGACTCGTGAGGACCACTGATTGAAAAAGACTACATTCGGTACAGGATGACCGTCGCTGGGGATGCCCGAGAGCACAGCTGAAGCGCGCGCACAACCGAAATGTCGTTCTGATATTCAACGCCTCTGTCGTCGAGGCAGGTCGAGGGTGTCGTGGGTCCGGGAATCGGCAGGGCCGCGTTGCCCTTAAAAAACATGATCGACCCACGAACCCGGAAAGGAATATAGAATTATAAGGCATGGCAACGTTTCAAAGACACCTGATTGGGCGACGGGCACATGCAATGCTGAAAGTATCGATCTTGATGTACTGTGCCGAGGGCTGTGCTGTGCTGGGCCGTGCTGAACTGCGATGTGCCATGCCACGATTGTGCTCGGGGACGCGCCGCGCGACGTGCCAGGTGGACTCGCCACGGAACGCGCCAAGAAACGTGCCAAGGTGCAATGTTGAGTGTATCGATCTTGATGTACCGTGCCGACGGCTGTGCTGTGCTGGGCCGTGCTGAACTGCGATGTGCCGTGCCGCGATTGTGCTCTATATAGCGTTGTGGATCGAGTCCTCCCTGGCATCCGAGTCCTGACCGAACTGATCTGGATCTTAAGCTCGAGCTGCCTGAGCAGATGGTAGCTGCCCCAGAACTAATCGACAGAGGGGGCATGCCAGGAGGACGCGCCGCGGAACGTCCCAAGGGACAAGCCAGGCGACGTGCCAGGGGACGTGCCAGGGGCACGCACCGCGGGACGTGCCAAGGGGACGCGCTACTGAACGTGCCAATGGACGTGCACCGCGCGCGACGTGCCAGGGGGACTCGCCACGGGACGCTCCGCGGAACGTTCCAGGCAACATGCCAGGCTGCAATGCTAAGGGTATCGATATTGATGTACCGTGCCGAGGGCTGTGCTGTGCCTGGGCGACCTGGACACATGAAAACACGCGTTTCGATCAAGACGTTCTCAGCACATCCTCATGCTAGACATCCGCCTGGGCGACCTGGACACGTGCAAACAAGCGTCTCGATCGAGACTTCCTCGACACATCCTCATGCTAGACATCCGCCTGGGCGACCTGGACACGTGAAAACAAGCCTCTGGTTCAAGACATCCTCAACAAATCCTCATGCTAGACATCTGCCTGGGCAACTGGAGGCGTGAAACCAAGCGTCTCGCTCGAGATATCCCCAAGACCTGGGCACGTGAAAATAAGCATTTCACTTGAGAGATCCTCTGAATTCAGGTCCCCAGGAGAGGATAATCTACAACATAAAACAAGCGTTTCGCTCGAGACATCCTCAGCAAATTCTGAAAAATAAGCGTTTCGCTTGAGACATCCTCAAATATAATTTCGCCGGCCCTACGCGACCTCGTTATTTATCGCAAAATAATTTTGCCGGCCCTACAGCCATCAGAACCGGGAGAAAACACACTAAAAGAGAACCCTGGGCCCGAGCCCTTTCCGGGAAAAACTGCCCCTGGAACATGGATACTGTTTTTCATAATGAAAACCGCTGCTCCCGGAAACCGTAAGACGAACTGATGTGGGACGGGAACCGGACCTGGGACCCCAAAAAAGACGGCGACGGCACCGGAAGAAGCACTGCGCCGGAACCGGCAAAAACCGCAAACCCAGAACCCGGACGTCGTGAGTTTTTCGCAACCTCGACCCCAAGAGGTCTGTCTCCCTTCACCGGGACCGGCTTTTCATCTGGAGTCGTTTCTGACGGCCCCGAGGCCCGGTAAGGGCCCCTGGAAGCCAACAATAGCGAAAAACCTCCCGTCGTGTTTTTGTCACAAGACGGCCATTGCCGCTTGCAGAGAGAGAGAGAGAGAGAAAACAAAAAAAAAGAGAGAGAGAGAGAGAGAGAAAGAGAGAGAGAAAAAAGAGAGAGAGAGAGAGAGAGAGAGAGCCCAGCGAGCGCGACGAGGCTGGGGCAGGCGCAGAGCAGAAGGCGCAGCCACCGATCCGCTTTTGCCAAGCGGGCGCAGGCGCGAACCGGCCCACGCAGAAGAAGAAGAAGAAGAAGAAGCGGCACGGACGTGAGCTTTCGGAGCTCCGCGCGGAGCTCCGAAGACTCCTGCCCACGCCGTTGTCTGCTCTTCGACGAGCGGACGCGAGCGCGGAGCGGCCCACCCGGGGGGGGGGGAGCGCGCCGAGCAGATCCTCCGACGACGGGCAACAGGCGGCGACATCCGAGCCCTACCCCCACCAAAGGAGCAAGGGAAGGCGACGCCAACGCCACCAGGGCGAGGCGATGCGAGGAGCAAGGGGGGTCTCCCTGGTGGTGTGGCCCCCCCCTCTCGCTCGAGACACCCCCAGCCTCCAGCTCGGGGAGGCATCGTGGACCTCCTCGCTGGAGGGTGGCCCCCCTGGTGTTGTTGCTGTCGCTTCTCCTCCCTCCGATCACCAACAATCGACTCTCCCGAGTCGATGGGAGGCGGGGCCACGGTTCGAATGGCTCCACGTGCTCGACGAATTCCAGACCCTACCCCCGCCACCCATCGAGTTACCTGCATCCCAGACCCCCGACGACCCATTCCCCTGGAGCGTTTTTGAGCCGTCTTTCCATGGTCCCGAGGCCCGGTGAGGGCCCCCAGAGGCCGAAGATAGCGAAAAGCCTCCCGTTGTGATCTTGTGTCATAACTCGAAGGTGGGGCACGGTCTTCGGGCCATAAACAACTCGGGTCTCTGGCGGCCGTTCGCAGCGATCCGGGCACCCCCAGAAAGCCCTCGGCGAGGCGCAGCTGCTGGAACGCATCCCGAGGCTATAGAGCCGTCGAGAACCCACGAGAACGAACAGTTGTGCAGAGAGCCCGCGGCTCTTGCCCTAACCCGAGGGGGCCTGGGCTGCTCGAAGACAGGCCGGCGGGGGGGGGGGTCTGGCATCGTTGATCGGCGAGGGCAGGGTCGGATTTCGCCGCCAGATGGGCCCGCCCGCCCGCGCCTTGCCCCCCGCGCCGCCCGCCTGCCGCGGCCGGCCGCGCGGAGCCCCGCGCAGAGGGCGACGGAGGCCGCCGTCGGCCCCCCGCGCCCCGCGCAGAAGCGCCACGGCGGCCCGCGCTCGAGCACCAGTGAGAGGCACCGATCCCGGACCCCCTCGAGTCAGGACAAGCCCCGCACACCCTCGAGCTCTGAAAAAAAAAAACACGACGGGAGGCTATTCGCTGTCTCCCTGAGATCCGACGTGGCGCCATCTTTCTGCGTCAGTTTTGGAGCCGGATCGATCTGTGAGGGCCCCGGGACCCTCACAGATCGGTCCGGCTCCAAAAAGGACGCAGAAAGATGGCGCAGCGTCGGATCTCAGGGAGATCGCGGGGTCGCTGAAAAGGTTGTCTATGTCGTCGGTTCTCGACGGCTCTACAGCCTCGGGATGCGTTCCAGCAGCTGCGCCTCGCCGAGGGCTTTCTGGGGGTGCCCGGATCACTCCGAATGGCCGCCAGAGACCCGAGTTATTTATGGCCCGAAGACCGTGCCCCACCTTCGAGTTATGACACAAGATCACAACGGGAGGCTTTTCGCTATCTTCGGCCTCTGGGGGCCCTCACTGGGCCTCGGGTCCGTCAAAAACGGCTCAGGATGAAAAACCGGTCCAGGCAAATGGGTCGAGACCTCTCGGGGTCGAGATTACGACAAAGACATAATGTCGGGGGTCTGGAACAGGGGGGGTATGCATCGACCTCTAATGGCCGATACATCGCCCACGCATCGTCGATACATTGTCGATGCAGACCGCTCTGTCTCGTCGATGCATCAACCACTCGAGGTCGATGCGTCCCCCCTATGCCGATCGCCCTCTACCGTTGCCCCCGAACCAGGGCAGACATAGAGGAAGAAATAGCAGCATAAACATCAACTTCGGGGCTCCGCACGGATTTCTTGGATCCGCGCTGGGGGGCCCTGGCGGCGCCTCCGGCCAGCGCCGCCCCCCTGGCGCGCGCCGCGCGCCAGGGAGGGTGGGGTCCAGCGCAGATCCAAAAAAAAATTTGCGCGGAGCTCCAAAAGTGTATGTTTATGCTGTCACTCGGCGGCGAGGGGGGGAAGTGAGAAGGAGCAGGCCTTCTCAAAAGGCGGCGGGGCTTCTCTGAAGGCCTCCCGTCTTCTGAAACGGTGTTCAGCGTCTTCGGGGAAGGCTCAGAACTTTTCTCAGAAGGCCAGGGGACTTCTGAACCTTCTGAGAAGGCCCGCCCCTTCTCACATGATTTTCTCATAACGTCGAACCCTAAAGATCTCGACACATTACCCTGGACTGGTTTTTCATCCTGAGCCGTTTTGTTCATGGTCCCGAGGCCCAGTGAGGGCCCCCAGAGGCCCAAGATGGTTAGCAAAAAACCTCCCGTCGTGATTTTTGTCATAACGCGAGGGGGCGCGACTTTCGGGCCATAACTCGGGCCTCTGGCGGCCGTTCGCAGCGATCCGGGCACCCCCAGAAAGCCCTCGGCGAGGCGCAGCTGCTGGAACGCACCCCGAGGCTGGAAAACCGTCGACCGACGAAAATGCTTGAAACCCTCGAACCGGAGCAAAACCTCCCGTCGTGATTTTGTCATAACTCGAGGGGTCCTGGGTTCGACGACAGGCCGGCGGTGGCGAGCACCGAGGCGCCGCAGGCGCAGCTCTTGGCGAGCAGCCCTCCCGACGCCGGGCCTCACGCCTGCTTCTTGCCCGCCGCGCCGCCAGCCGCGGCTGGCCGCGCGGAGCCCGCGTAGAGGGCTGATGGGCCGATCTTCCACCACCACTTACAACGAAGCCAGGGCGAGGACAGATTCGGGTGAGGAGGAGGAGGAGGAGGAGGAGAATCCCTGATATTCGGCGGATCTGGGGGATGTCTCGGGCGCCGCGGCCTTCTCAGAGCGTTCCGGAGCGCTCTGAGAGCGTTCAAGAGCGCTCTGAGAACGTTCCGGAACGCTCTGGAATGGATTTATCCTCGTCCCCCGTCCAGCCCCTACCATAACGTTCAGTAGGAGAGGGGAGGAGGGGGAAGAGAAGGAGCGCGCTCGCCAAGAAAGACGGCCAGAAAAGAGCAGGGGACGAGCAGAGAAGAGCCGTCAGTGACTATGATGACCAAACACACCAGCAACGCTCGAATGGAGGAGGTGGAAGAGGAGGAGGACGAGGAGGAGGACCTCCTCATCCTCCCCTCTCCACCGTCCTGCCTGTCAATGGTGGCGGTGGTGGAACATTAACCCATCAGAGGGCGATGGAGACCACCGTCAGCCCCGCGCCCGCGTAGAAGTGCAGCGGCGGCCTGCACCGCATCATCAGTGGTCCCCGGAGGATCAAGGGCTTCAAGCGTCTTCGTCGGTTCTCGACGGTTTTCCATCGGCGATGCAGCGGCGATGCATCGGCGATCCACATCGAGCCGCATCGGCGATGCATCGGCGATGCGGCGCGATCCTCCGACCCCATCGACTCCGACCCCCGCCTACGAGGCCTAGGATTATCGTTGTCGTCGGTCCTCGACGGCTCTACAGCCTCGGGATGCGTTCCAGCAGCTGCGCCTCGCCCGGGGCGTTCCGGGGGTGCCCGGATCGCTCCGAACGGCCGCCAGAGACCCGCGCGATAAACGTGGCCCGAAGACCGCACCCCCTCGAGTCGTGAACAAAAACCCCTACGGAAGCCTTCTCGGTGCCTTCGGCCCCGGGGGCCTGCGCCGGGCCCTGGGACCCTCAAGCAACGACTACGGATGACAAGCCCGTCCCGGGAATGCATCGAAACATCTGGGAGTCGGCGTTGCGAGCACAGTCATGACGTTGGGGGTCTGGGACGGCAGGGCCGTTGTTGAACGGGTCCCGTGGTTCCGTTCCGCAAATTCTCTTGCCAGGTCCGGCGCCGTAATTTCCGTGCCTCCGTCACCGTTTTTGTTTTCCGGTTCCACTTCCGGCTCCAATCCTGGAGCCACTGTTCTTCCCGCTCCCTGGGGGTTGGGGGGGGCCGCTGGTTCCTCTTCGCGCCTCCCTCTCCCCAAGACACGAATCAGGCAGACCACGCACCACGAGGCGGCCCCGCGCCCACGGAGGCCTGTACTCGAGCACCAGGGCGGACAGGCCGGCGGTGGCAAACACCGAGGCGCTGAAGGCGTAGTTCTTGGCGATGCTGTCCACCCAGCGCATGAGCACGGGCCAGCGGCGCGCTTCACCAGGGGGGGGGGGAGCGCCGAGGGGGGGGGGGATGGCCAGCCAATCGGGGATGTCCACCTACAGGCGGACTTTGGACGAAAAACCGCAAGCAGCCAAAAAATTGCAAAAATAAACAGAAAATCATCGGCTAATCGGGCCCAGACCATTGTTTGACTGTCCTTGCGTACTCCGCCTGCAGAAGGACGGGCCCGACTTCAATCCAGCCTCTCGCAGAAGGCGGGGGGCGGGGGCTTCGCAGAAGCCTCGGCGGCTCCAGCAGGCGTGGTCTGCCAACCCAGACCCCCGACGTCATGATTTTTTCATGACGCGACCCCCGGAGGTCCAGACCCATTCCCCGGGACCGGTTTTTCATCCCGAGTCGTTTTTTGACGCTCCCGAGGCCCGGTAAGGGCCCTCAGAGGCCGAAAATTAGGAAAAACCTCCCGTCGTGATTTTTTCATGACTCGAGGAGGTCTGGGAAGGGTGCGGCTTGCGGCGGGCACCCCGTGGAGGGGCACCTGCTGGGGAGCGGGCGGGGACCTCGAGGAGGAGGAGGAGGAGGAGGAGGAGGAAGAGGAGGAGGAGGAGAGTAGGAGGCGGGTAGGAGAGGAGAGGAGATGAGGTGAGGAGAAGGAGCACCTGCTGGGGAGCGGGCGGGGACCTCGATGGAGCTCTCCGCCGCGCCCTGCGGAGGCCCGACGAGGACCGCGCCGAGCCCACCGGGGCCCCCAACCGGCGCGGAGATCGCAGACCACACCTTGGGCGTCACCGCAGCGTCGGGCCGCGGCATGGGGGGGCCCTTCTCGCTGGGGAGGGGCTCAGTGCTCCTGACTGGTTTCGTGCCTTTCTCTAGGCCTCCCAGATGGGGTCGTCCTCCTCCTCCTCCTCCTCGTCCTCCTCCTCTCCTTCCCTCCTCCTCCTCCACCTCCTCCTCCTCCTCCTCCTCCTCCTCCTTCCTCCTCCCCCTACCCTCCTCCTCCCTCCTCCTCCCTCCTCCTCCTCCTCCTCCTCCTCCTCCTCCTTCCTACCTCCTCCTCCTCCTCCTCTCCTCCTCCCTCCTCCTCCTCCTCCTCCTCCTCCTACCTCCTCCACTCCTCCATCCTCTTTCCTCCTCCTCCTCCTCCTCCTCCCCCTCCTCCTCCTCCCCTCCTCGGTACCTCGACCCTCCTCGAGCTTCCTCTTCGGCCCTCCACGAGTGGATGGGGTCGGAGGATCGCGCCGAATCGCCGATGCATCGCCGATGCGGCTCGATGTGGAGCCCGTGTTTCCCCACGCTGGCGTCGCCGATGCATCGCTGACGTCGCCGATGCATCGCTGGCGCGTCGCCGATACATCGGTGATGCATTGGCGATGCATCGCCGATGTATCGCCGATGCGGCGCGACCCTCCGACCCCATCTACTCGGACCCCATCTAAGCGGCCTCTATTTTCTCCAGTTGCTCTCCGGTTTCCTCTGGGAAATCGAAGTGCAGCTTAGGAGAAGAAAGGGGCTTCGTTCCGTGGCCAAGGCTCTTCGTGACAGCGTTTCGACTGCACCTTTTCTGTGGTCGCCGAGGGGCCCTCCCGCCTTCCGCGGGGCCCTCCCGCCTTCCGATGGGGCTGGCCGCAGCCTTGGAGGGGGCTCAGAGAAGGCCTCCTGCTCACCCGAGGCGCGAGCGCAAGGGCGCCTGACTTCGCGCTTCGCGCTGCGCGAAGCGCGAGAGGCGCGAAGAACTCCACGCTCTCTCGCGCCGCTCCCCAGGGGAGACGAGCATGGCAAGGGGGAATCGGAGCCGAACCGCGAAGCGCGAACAACTGCGCGCCCTCGATGAGCGCCCTTGGAGAGCTCCCCTGAGAAGCCCCGCCGCCTGCTGAGCTGGCCTGCCCCCTCGAAGATCCTCGTCGTCCAACGCTTCGGGTCACGGCTGGGCTCCGCGGCGGCTGCTCGGGACGATCCGGGCCCCCCCCCGGAGGCCTCTCGGCGAGGCACAGCCGCTGGAACGCCTCGCGAGGCCGACGACCGCCGAGAGCCGACGAAGGGGCCCGAAGGCCTCGAGCCTCGAACCCGAACCTCCCCAAAGCTTCCCCCCATCGGCGCGCCGCCGAGCGAAAGCAGGTGCCCCCGGGGGCTGCACTTGCGCAGCCCCCGGGGGCAGGAGGAGGAGGAGGAGGAGATGGAGGAGGGGGAGGAGGAGGAGGAGGAGGAGGGGGAGGAGGAGGAGGAGGAGGAGGGGGAGGAGGAGCCCCACCCTGCAGTGTCCTGCTGGTCCACGGCCTGGCGGAGCAGGCCCTGCAACTTAGGCGAGCGCCTGACAGACACTCGGAGCCTGCCTTGGATAACCTGCTGAGCGAAAAGCTGAGAGACGGGGGGGGGGGGGGCACGCAGAGCTGGAAAGGACGAATGGACGGCGTCTAAAGCAAGGAGATAACTAGGCAGAGCATCGGGGCCCGAGAGGTGAAAAAGGTGGGGGAGGAAGGAACTCAGGGGATCTTCACCATAGTCATCAGGAAGAGCAGGGGGGAGGTGCTGAAGGACGGGACGGCATACACCACAATTCAAATAGTGAAGGGCATCATCACCTCCGACACATGAGCAGCCGAAGACACATCGGCCTGGACCTTGTCTGTAGCGCCTTGTTGTGTTCCAGCTGTTGACTATTGTTTTTAGGAGCCCAGCGAATATATACCCAGGAACCACTTGAGCACTCCGTATCACACGAATAAAACACAGATCCATTTCGGCGTTGGAGACCCTGGGAGCCCATTTTTTCACCCTCTGGTACAGGAGGCAGGACACGGGGTTTGGATACGCGTCAGCTGAGATCATTATCACCAACCTTTTCTGGACCTGCTTGGGCAAGCACGGGTCAGGCAACCTGGGAATGTTGATGGGCGACTCATAGTCCTCCATCAACTGCGCAAAAAGCGAGCGCTGATACTGAGTAGAAAACTTATGTGTGAGGAGGAACTCGTCTGACTCAAGGGGCTCGTGGAGCTCACCTCGCAAGATCGGGAAGAGGGAGGAGTTGTGGGCGACCCTGAGCCTAGCAGCACGACTCTGCACCTCCAGGGAGTTGGCTTGCACACTCAAGCCGAGGTCCTGAAAGCGATGGAAGAGGCCTGGAGGGAACGAATGACGCGGACTGCAAGTATACAGCTGATGAGCTTCTCTCTCCATTTGTAAGACATACTTATTGGGCCTATTGCCCTGACCGACATATGGGGCAACTGGAAGGGCATGCCTGTTGTGGGCCACGAGGCTGGCGATGAGACCTTCCCCCAAACTTTTGACCAAGTGGGCCCGGGCCAGAAGTTTGGCCCCGACAGGCTTCCAGGAACGGCCCTGACCATCAACACCAAGGAGGAACCCAAGGTACTTCCCGCACAGCTGGATCTTAAATTGGTGCACTTTTATCCCGGCCTCCTTAAACTTTGCGACGGCGCTCTCCATGTTGCCAGGGCCAGTGAGGATTATCACGCACTTGGCAATGTTCAACAGCAAGCCCAGGGAGAAGCCAAACTGAACGATTGCTCTGGTCACAGGGCCGAGTGCACTAAAAATGTCCGCCGCGACCAGGCCGAGGTCGTCAGCGAACGCAGAGACTTGCTTCGGCAAGTCGGTGGGAATCAGGCCGATATAGCGTAACAGTGGATCAAGACATAGAACGAATAGAATTCCAGATAGTGGGCAACCTTGTTTAACTCCTCGGAGGGCCGTGAAGGAGACCTTGGGAGAGCCTTTGAATTCAATCCAACAGTGCATGTTCTGATTTAGGGTCATTATCGCTACGATGATAAACTCAGGGAACCGATAGGCACGCATAACCTTCCAGATCCACTCATGCAGCACTGGCGGAAAGGCAGCGCGAAAGTCATAGAGACATGCACCGCAGTCTTCATGCCCAAGAACAGACCTCCAGTGCATCATGTTAAAGTCTACCTCTGGCACGTTGTCCATGATATTCCTACCTTTGATGAATCCCCTCTGCGACGAATGGCCCCGATCGGCGAGAACCTGGGAAATCGGCGAAGCGATCAGCGACGAGACGAGCTTGTTATCGGTGTTGGATAAAGCGATCGGTCGAGTTTCGTCGGCCCCCTTCAGAACGTTCTCGGGATCATCAATCTCACCCTTCGCCAGGAAAACTAGCTTGGCAGCGTTGAACTGGCTGCTCACGCGGCCGCCGTCGAGCACATGCTCGTAGAGCTCGAACAGCGCCTCTTGGGCAACGGGACCAGCAACTCGCCAATCGCTGCAGCGCAAGCCGTCGGGTCCTGGGGCGGAATCCTTTTTCCTGTGCAGGAGGTCGAGGAACTGATCAAACGTTTTTTTCCAGGGAAATCTCTGGTGGGTCGAGTTCGCGCATTGGTACTCGTCGGGGTCCATGGGGGGAACCAGCTCCAGATATTGGCCTCCAGGGGCCGCGGGGCCCGCCCAAGCGCCAAATACAGAGCCCCAATGAGAGCAGAGCAGCTGCGCGCACACCGAGGGCACAGTATGGGCGAATCCGTTCTGGTCAACAATTCCTCTGAGACAAATTGTACGCTGTTTGTTTTTCCATGCTTTGGCCACCCTCCTAATCCTCATCAAGTGAAAATCTGCGTTGTGCGGGAGGTTGCCCTCAGGGTCCCTGAGGTTCTCCTCTAGCGCCGCCAACTCCTGATTCATGAGGGGGGTGAGGTGAGCGTGAAATGCATGTCAATCATTCCAAATCACGTTGTCATGGTCGGAGAAGGAGGAGAGGATAGGGTAGGCGCGAACGGCCTCGGCTGCGGCTTTGCAAAGCCCAGACCTGTGGGCGCGGACAAGCCCGAGACAGCGCGCCAACTTCTCGGCCAACGTGTTGGCAGAGATCTTAAACATATCGGCCTTGGCGCGGTTGCCAGCAGCGGTGATCAGCAGCTTGATCTCTTCGAGCTTCTCGGCTGGATCAGAACTGAACTCTTGGCCTTCTGCAAGGTCTCCAAAGTACTTTGCAAACGCGTGCCGCCTGAACACCCACGGAGGAAGAGACGACTCTCGGCGCGGCTGCCACGGCTGCAACGAGAGGCACGCGGGGACGTGGTCGGAGGGGAAGGTGAGGTCTGTGATATTCCAAGTAGTATTACACGTGGGACATAGGTCTAAGAGATCAGGAGTAGAGATGCTGCTATATATTCTGTCCAGTCTTCCAAAGGAAACTGATCCGCGAGGATGAGTAACGACTCGACGATGCGTATACTGTGGTTGCTCAAGCTCAGCGCGTTGAGGAAAGAGAGAGCGAAACAGAGCGGCACGCCTGGCGGGACCGAGGCGCTCGGTCCCTTGAGTAGCATTGAACCTACCTTCCCCAGACTCGTGACAATTGAAGCCCCCAAGGATGAAAGACGTAGTATTCAGAGCGGGCCTCAGGATGGATTTTACTGCCTGGAATTGTCGACGGACCGCGGGGTCAGGAAGTTCGGGATCAATGTGTGCATTGACGATTTGCAACTCGCCCTTGGGACCTCTCAGACTCAAAACCGCAACCCGGCCTGGTACCAGCTCGCGGAACTCGGAGAAGGGGAAATCTCTCAGCAATTCGGTGGCGACAAAAATGAGAAGACCACCAGCACTAGCACGTGAGCAGAAGGAGCCAAAGACGGAGTGATACCTGAATTCTCGCTCAAGATGAGGCAGATCCCCTGGGGCACCATGAGTTTCCTGAAGACACACGATCTGGTTTCGCTGTAAGATGGCTTGTAGCTTATGAAACTTATGCTGAACACGAATTTGATCGGCGTACATAGATCCTATAAAGGGCCTGGGAGTTCCACGTCGTTATCCGAAACGAAGCGTCAGGTAGGTAATAAGAATATTTGGAGGAGAGGGGCGGAAAAAAAACCGATGCTTCTGCTCTACTACTGGCTGGAGGCTGAGGGGGACTAGAGGGAGCACTAGACTGGGCACAGCAAACCCCGCGCACTGCCAAGCCTGAGCTCAAAAAAGCTTCAGAATCGAGGTGCCCTTCAGACGCCGTTCAGAGATCGGCGATCAGGGAGTCAATATGGTCCTTCGTGATATCGAAGTGCAGCAAACTCTGGTAGATGGGCTCCAGCTTGAAGGTGTCCTCTCCCTGCTGCACAGCTTGCACTAGCTCGTAGACGTCGTCATCCGTGATCACTTGCAACACACCTTTGTGCCCGTTGACACCGAGCTTCGAGCCTCCTGTCCACTTCGGGCTGGCTTGGAGCTTAGTGAGGACGTCGCAAAAGAGCCCAGAGCAGGCCCTCTTCTTCTGGCGGACATGGGGCGGCAAGTCGCCCCTGACTCTGAGCGGGTACTTCTTCCCGTCGCGGAAGTCCACCCACTCCATGTTCACATCGTTCATCTTGGTCTGGAAGCTCTTCGCGTCGTCGCTCTCGAACCTCAGCTTGTAGACCTGGCTTACTCCGTGGAAGATGGCGTTCAGGCGCTTCTCGTCCTTCAGCTCGGGGAAGTGGTCCTGCATCTGTTTCCAGTGAGCCTGGCGTGTCTTCATCAAGAGCGGCCTCGGGAATGTCCCCACGAAGCGGATGCAGGGATCGCTCTCGAGGTCGATGACTGGTGAAACCTTCCTGGCCTTGTCACCGTTGAATTGGCGGATGGGCGGGCCACCCAAGAGAGACGACTGAAAGCTGCCTGTAGACCGCGAGCTGCCTGCAACACTGCCACCAGTCTCCAAAGCGGCAAGCCGTTGTCCTTGGGCTTGTAGGTCAGCACGAAGGGCCTTCAGCTCGGCGCCCTGAGTGGAGATCTGCCCCTGCAGGCCTGACACCGCCGTCCGAACCTCCTGCTGCACCACTTCTCGAATGCAAGTCTTCTGCTTCCCGAACATGGCCTCGAAGGAAGCCTGCAGCGCTGGGTCAATCGCCATGGCTGCTGATGTACGAAGCAGGAGAAAAAAAGAAACAGTAGCCGAATGTGAGACAGTGAGTGTAAAGGGTACGACTCCCAGGTGCTGTCCTGGGTGCGGACTCCTGTGCACCTCGAGTTGGCAAGGCCCCTGCGCCACCTCGAGAGATGTTTTACTTGAGCCAAAATGGCTACGGAGGAGGAGGGGGAGGAGGAGGAGGAGGAGGAGGAGGAGGAGGAGGAGGAGGAGGAGGAGGGGGAGGAGGAGGAGGGGGAGGAGGAGCAGGAGCAGCAGGAGGAGGAGGAGGCGGATTGGGATTGGGAGGAGCGGGAAGCGCATACGTTCCAGATCCGATGGCTTCGCTTCGAAACAAGCGGTCCGATGCCTGGACGGTTGGCAGCGGTGTTTGGTCCTGGCTGGCTGCTCCAGTCATTCCGTGGTTTGTTGTATCAACGGTGGGGTTCGTGTAGGTTCGAACAGGAAACGTAGAGAAGTTGAGAAGTTGAAACACGCACGCTATGTCACAGGTTCTCCCTAAAAGCGAGGACGCATACTTTGTTGTCTTCCAGCTCATCGATGCCCCCCACTCCGCCCTTCAACTCCGTCGTCCTCTTCCTCCCTCGTTCTCTTCCTCCTGCTCCTTCCCCTCTCTGTCTCTCTCTCTCTCTCTCTCTTCCTCCTCCGACTCTTCCTGGTCTGCATCACAATTGGATTGAACATATCGTCGACCTCTGCGCCAAGAGTCGCTCGAGGTGGCAGATATATCCAGCGGCCAAAGGCTCCCTTCGCAGCCTGATCGCGGGGTGGCACTGGAACCAGACCTGCCTAAGTGCACATGGATGCGAGTCGAACCTTACTGCAAGGCATGCGGAGAGGCCGCGGGTAGTCCGCACAACTGTCATTGGAGAGGCTGGCAGGGCATGGACCTCCTCGAGCGCGCCGTGGACGAGGACATCATCGCGGAAGCGGCGACCACCTTCCCACCCACCCACCCACCCTACTCCCCTCTGACTTGTTCGAAAGGAGAGCGATTTTCCCGATGCCTAAGCTTCCCCAGGTGCCAACGCGAGTCGATGACCAGCGCTGGCAATTTGAGACCTGTTCTGTGATGTTTCTGACTTTGTCCGGGATCGATTTCACCAACGGTTGTTGCGTTTTCCACCAGCACGCTCCCTTTGCAGCCCGTGCGGTCGGCCACGCGCAGAGGGGGTGGGGGGAGGGGGGAGGGCCTCTTAGAAACACCCCTGCTTCTTAGAAGGCGCGGTCCTCATCTATAGATGTAAGGCCGGCGCCTTCTAAGAAGCAACCCCCTTCAAGAAGCTTTCCCCCCTCCCTCCACCCCCTTCTGCACGCCGCCAAAGCGGGCTGGGGCATTGCCACGTGCTACTGCCGTGTTATGGTTGGAGGAATCGTCGTCGGTGGTATCCCAGGGCCTGTGCAGTCGCCTCCCCCCGCTGGGCGTTAGGCCGTGCTGGTGCCCCCCCCTATGGCGTGCCCTCCTCCTCCTCCTCCTCCTCATCCTCCTCCTCCTCCTCCTCCTCCTCCTCCTCCTCCCCCTCCCCTCCCTCCCTCCCTCCCTCCCTCCCTCCTCCCTCCCTCCTCCCTCAGGCTTGGCTCGAGCGGTTTGCAAACCGGTTCCGCGCCGATCCCCGCCGCGACGCCCGCAAGGGCCGCCATCCGCCAGGCGCGACGCCTGCTTACTCTCCTCCCTCCTACCCCCAGCGGCCTCGCGACGAGCCCGCTCACCATCGCAGAGCGCGCAAGCAGCGCGCAAACGCTCGCACACTTTTAAGAGTGCACAAAGCCGCGATGATGCTCTCTCACCACCACTCTTTCCAGGGCCTCCCGCAGCAAGGCGCTGTTCCTACGACCTTGCCCCCGCCTCGCGCGACGCCTCTCTCGCCAACGTCTGGGCTGCAGCAGCACGGTATGGCTACCTCCCCCACGCAGCGTATGGCTGCTCCTCCCTCCCCGTCCCTTTATGCCACGCGCCTGCCTACTGACTTTTTTCCTCCCCCCCAGCAGCCAGTGCACCAGAAAGGCAGCGCCCCTCCCGAGTTTTGGCATTGCCTGCAGTGCGGCCGTGCCAATACCACTTTGGACGTATCATGCCCCACCTGCTTTCCGACTCGGGCGGCAGGTCCTCAGCATGCGACAGCCGGCCCCGCCAAAGGTCAGGTGCAGCACAAGCCCCTGCAAGGTGCGGGCCCTGGGCCGGGCCACAAGGGCCCACGCTCCTTTTCTGGAAGCACGGGAGGGGTACACATGGGCAAAGGCCATGCGCCGTCAACTGCGCCATCTTTCGACCAGGTGGCTGCGTGGGCAGCGGAGTACGGCTTGCTCCCCGCACCCCCAGGAGACCACACGGTCCAGCCAGAAGTGATCTCCAACAAGGAGCGCAAGAAGCGCGAGAAGGGGACGAGGCTCGCAAGGCCCGCGAGGCCCAGCGCAGCGAGGGGGAGCAGCCCGCCTCAAAGGCTCCTGGCACCCCGCACGGCGCCAAGGACACGGGCATCATCGGGCAGTCTCCCCGGACGCAGCCTTCGCCTTTTGCGCCTCCTCCTGAAGGTGCGGCCACCCCCTCCACACTCTTCGGCCCCGCCTCTGTGCAGCAGTCTCCGTTCCTTACGGCCGACCAAGCCTTCGCCTCTTTCGGCGCGTTGGATCCTGCCACTGAGCTCTCAGTAGCAGAGCTCACAGCGCAATGCCCTACCCTCACCCCTGACGAGGCGCACTCTCATTCGGCCTGGATCTATCCCCCGCTCGAGCCCGACCGCCTGCTGGAGCATCGCAAGGCCCTTGCCATGAGCAAGGATGCGCTGATCCTGCAGCTCAGGGCCTCAATCCTCCTAGGACACTCCGATATGCGTATCACCGAGATCCGTAAGGAGATTTCGTTAGTTAATTTTCAGTTGGCCAATGCGAGGGATCCGCTAGCCAAGATTAGCGAGCAAGAGCACGCGGTGGCCTCTCTGCATGCCGATTGCGAGCAATTGGCAGCTAAGCAAGCACAGGCAGAGGAGCACGTGCGTAACCTCGCCCTGGCTCTTCAAACCGCGCAAGCGGACCTCAGCCAGGCATCTACATTATTAGCTTATTTCAAATCGCAGGCGCCGCCAGCCGCCGCCATCACTGACTCGCTCATGATGGGGGAGGCGGCGGACGAGCCAGGAGCAGTACAGCGCACTGCGGCACTCTCTGCATCGCACGCGGGCGAAGATCGAGCTGGCCCGCCAGACCTAGGAACGGCCACGCCCCTCACTGCCGCGCCGCCCTCCCCTCCGCTCCTCCAATGCCCCGCGCCCCTCCCAGGCATCCAAGGGTTGGAACAGCCTTACATCACCTCGCTCTCCGCGGCCATGCAGAGCAACGCCGAGGCCATGGCCAGGGAGGTAGCCACCATTAAGGCAAGTTTTGGCTCCCAGGCCCAGGCCATGCGCAACTCAATAGACACCCTAGTCTCACAGATCAAGGCCGGGCAACTAGTGCCAGCCGCCGTCTCTAGCCACGGTGCCACGGCCCGGGGGGGGGCCACCGCGCCGCCAGGTTCTGACCAAGCCCGCGCTCCCGCCAGAGCAGGCCCGCTTTTCCGCTTAGGTTTCGCGCCCAAACCTGGGCCAGCGCCAGTGCCCGAGACGCCGACAGGGGAGGCGACCACCACTGCGCCCACATTTCAAGGCGGCTCTTTCCTGAAGGCGACGCACACCCGGGGGCAAGGGAACTCTACCTTGCCATCAGGAGTGCCACCAGGAGAGGCCGCCACCAACCAGTCGAGCCCAGCAGCAGCTTCCGTAGGGGAGCCCAGCGAACTGCCCCCGCCTACCCGTTCTGCCAGCCAGCTCGGATGGGACCTCTCTGATGAGAAAGGGGAGCCAGTCACCGTGGCATCCTCCCGCCGCAGCGCAAGCGCCCAGGCCAGGGGCAGACCCGCGCGCGCGGGTCAGGCCGACGAGCGCGCGCTCTCAGGCATCAGCGAGGAAGATTTTGAAGGCAAGCAGGCGGCACGCAGTAAGAGCCCTCGTGGCTCCCGCCGCCCCAGGCGAGCGCCAGCCGGGGCTGAGCCGACGTCCCGTGCAGGGGCCCCCGCCGCGGCTGCCCCCCGCAGTCCTGCTGATGCAATGGCAGACGCAGAGGCAGCGGACCTTCGCGCCGAAGCCGAGGCCCACGCGGCACAGGCTGCTCAGGACGACTTGGCCCAGGCAGCGCGCGACGGCACGGTTTTTCAGGTCGCTCCCCCGGACATTGCCCACGGGTGAACCTGGGCGGACGACAAGGCATACGCCGCAGCCCGCTTCCGCCCATGGGGTGGATGCTACCGGTTCTCACGGCTACCTCCATCCAGCTGGTCAGGGATTTTGATGCCATATTTCCCGCCCTCCGCTCCTCCTCCATCCCCACCTGGCATAGCCTCGCCTTTGACACACCCTACGCGGCTTTTGACTCCGCGGATATATACACCGACGCCAGCGGAGGGGCCTCCAAAGGAGATCTCGCTGGCCCGCCAGCGTGGGCTTTTCTGGTCTTTGCATGGCTCAACGGCACTCGTCACTTTCTCGGCTTCCTCGGGTGTCCCACACCGGAGCTGACAGGAGCAACGAGAGTCTCTGCCAAGGCAGAATTCGATGCCGCCACTTGGGCGGCGCTATGGGCCTTACAGTCCCCGCTTCCTCCCGCCGTTCCTCTCACCTTTCACTCAGATAACATGGACGTGGTCTCTACCGCCCAAGGCGGTACTGTGGCCGAGCCACTCATAGAGCACAGAAGTCGCCTTGACAGTCTGTGCAAGGTCCTGGGTCTGAAACGTCGCTTTACATGGCAGCACGTGCACGGTCACCAGGCAGACCCACTCAACGAAATGGTTGACACGGTCGCCAGACTTTATTCCCTCGCAGTGCTCCCTCCTCCGGCGCTCCCACCCCTCATGAGCTTTCTCCAGGACAATGCGCGCATCCTGGAATGGCTCTGGCTTGAGTGCCTCCCCCAGCAACAGCGCGCCCTTTACACGCCTAACCATCAGGTTAGCCTTAATCCTCCTTTCCCCCCGCGCACCTCGCTCGCAGATGTTCTTCCAGGTCTCTCCGAGGAGGCAGCCCCTATCGCAGACGCCACCGCATCCTGTTGCCTCAGGCTAGCCTCAGCCAACATTCTCTCTCTCACGCCTGCATCGCGCATCTCCCAAAGAGCCAGGCTTACAGGTGTGGCCGTCAAAGGACGCCTCCATCAGTTGGCCGCCGCCTTTCAACGCAACGGGCTCGATGTTATCGGTGTGCAAGAAACGCGAGTCACTGCCAAGGGCTCTGGCAAACGCCAAGTCCCCCCGTACATAGTTTTTCTGTCCGAGTCGCAAGCTGGTGCTCATGCTTGCGGCTGCGCGCTCTAGGTCAACCTTAGCACGCCCGTATTTCCTAATGCCAAAGGCATCCCCACCTTTCCTATTAAGTCGCATAATGTGCGCATTGTACACCAAGACCCGCGAATCATCGCGGCCGTCATAAGTCAGAACGGCCTACGTTTCAGCATCCTAGTGGCGCACGCTCACCATTCCGGGCGTCCTCTCCATGAGCAGGCCGCATGGTGGCAGCACCTTCGATATGTGCATGACCATATTTTGCCCTAGCCCACTCCCACTCTTGTCCTCATGGACTCCAATGCTGCAGTGGGCACGCAAACCTCAGCGGCCATCGGCCCCCAGCATGCGGAGCAGGTCAACACGGCTGGCTCCTTTTTCCATCGCTTCCTACTCGCCTCAAATCTCTGGCTGCCGGCCACCTTTGTGCCCCACCCTATGGGAGCGGGCGCGTGGATTTCGCCAGCACGCGACCCCGCCTTCAAACAACACTGGAAGCGCAGGGATTACATAGCTATCCCGATCGGCGCCTCAGCCACTGAGTGCGAGGTCAAGTACTCCCTTACCTTGGCACTCGCAGTACTAGACCACGCTGCTTCGTGCCTATCATGCCGCTTCAAGCTTCAGCTGCGCCCAACCGAGGATCAGGGATGCCAGGTCATGCGTATCCCGCACGACCCTACAGCGTACCTCGACCCGACGGCCAGGCAGCTTTTTGAAGACACATTTAAGCCTCCTCCCGAACTTCTAACCTTTGACTTGCATGCCTCTGACCACGCGCTCATCCTAGACCGGGAGGCGCGTAACGCCATGCTACAGGCCTTCCCCCAACCCCGCACGGCAACAGGCCGCGCACCTACCAACCCCCGCATCTCTATGGCCACTCTCGCGCTTATGGATGCCAGAGCCTTGACCATCAGTCAGGCCAACACCCTACAACGAGATGCGTGCAACCTTTTACTGCGGGTAGCTATCGCGGCTTGGAAGCGATATTTGCGTTCCAGGCAAACCTTTACCCGTCCCCAAGCCGCCTTGCTCCACCACGACGAGCTCTCGCTGATGCCCGCAGCCAATAATGCATTCGCCACGCTTGCGGAGCTCGGCGCTGCCCTGCGCAGCATGCGAGCCAGCATGGCGGGCCCTAACGCCTCCATTAAATGGAAGCCCCGGATGCGCATGGCCTGCCTGCACCAGTTTTTGGCGGTCTCTCCTATACGCGTTGCTCAAACCCGCTTTCCTCACGGCTGCTCCGCCCCTACCATAGGTACCGCATATGCAGCCGCCCTTCACCTACGCGCACGCGCAAGCGCCCTCAGGGCTATCATCCTAGCTCAATTCACGCAGGCAGTCCGTTGCTCCGTCGACCTGGACGCCTCTTTTCACCTGCAAGGTATTGCCGCCGAAGTGCACGAGGCCTGGCAGACCTCACAACAGCGCACTGCCTTTGCGCGCCTACGCACGCTCGGCGTTGGCTCCAAAAAGAAGCTACGCACCTCACCCCTACCTATCCTCTCCACAGCAGCGGGCACCTTCGTTGTCGACGCCACTCAGGCTGCCGACACTTGGCTCTCCCATTTTGCCCGCCAAGAGCACGGTGCAGTTATCCCGCTCAAACAAGCCAAGGCCTACGATGCTAGTGCATCGTATCTGCCCGCTGACCTCACTGTGGATGTCCCCCCCCCCCCCCCCTACTCACTCTTTACCCTAGCGCAAATTGAACGCGCCTATGCCAGGACCCCTGACTCTGCAGCCAGCGTAGACGGCTTCAAAGGAGCCTTTGTCAAGTCGTTTCACCGCCTACTAGCAAAGCAGTATTACCCGGTCCACCTTGAGGCGCAGTTGCGCCTTGAGGAACCGCTGGCCTGGCGGGGAGGGTACAACTTCGACATTTTTAAAGGTAAAGGCAATCCAGCCATCATGGCCAACTCTCGCTCAGTAATGGCTTCCCCTCACTTTTCCAAGCGGCATCGTGCCCTTTTGCGCAAAGAACTGGTAGAATATCTCCCTCCCGTGGCAGGCGCCTCCCAGTCTGGCGGCATTGCTGGGCGAGGCACCGACTTTGCCACGCTCGCGGTCCTAGCGCACCAGGCCTATGCGACCAGCCAGCATATTTCCTCCGCGTACATATTTATAGATGCAGTTTCAGCCTTTTACAGGGCCCTCCGACAGCTCATATTTTATTGCGACTCGCAACAAGCTGACCTCTACTACCTTGTTTCTTCCCTCGACCTTCCCCAAGAGACAGGTGAGGAGCTAATGCGACATCTGCTCTCTGCCCCTCCTATACTGCAGGAGGCTGGCCTCCCCTCGCACCTCCATGCCCAAATCTCGGCTGCATACGAGCATACCTGGGCTTCTACCCTGGCGCCTCAGGGGTAGCACTCACGCTCCGCGGCACCATTCCAGGACAGCAGCTCGGGGACGTTCTTTTCAACTTCCTCATGGCCCGAGCTAATAACGAAGCTGTTAAACAGCTCACAGACTCACCGCTCGCCCATTTTATCCTCAAGGTCCATGTGGACAAAGCTGCTCCACGATCTTTTTACGCTCACCACAAGGACAGCCTGGCCTCCTCCGATACGGATGTGCACCACTACCTGGACTCGTGCTTTTTCGACGATGGTGCCTATGCCTTCCTCGGGCCCACTAAAGAGCTTTTCGACGCCATGCCCGTGCTAATGGCCATCATAGTCGAGGCCTACGCACTCTCCGGTATCAAGCTCAATTTTCAAGTTAACAAAACTATGTGCCTTTTTCAGTTTAGAGGGGAAGCCTCCATATCCCTTCGCCGCAAGCTCTGGGACCCCCAAGGGCTTAATGGGCAAATGCTAGTCTCACCTGCCCTCGGGCATACGCCATTCTCCCTTCACTCCGCCAGAATCTTCACATACCTAGGCACGCATTTGGACGAAAAGGGCAGTATAGGCCCCGAGCTCGCCCACAGGCGATCGGAGGCGGCCCCCAGTTGGCGCAATCTTGCCCGTCAATTTTTGCGCCACTCCTCCAGTGCGTGGCTACACGAGCACCTGCACTTACTGGACTCCCTTATCCTCTCCTCCCGCCTTTTCAATGCCGCAGTCTGGCCGTTGCTCACTGGACCGCAAATCGTCACCCTCCAGGGAGAGTTCATGCGAGAGTACAGACGCTTGCTCCACCTCCCAAGGTGCGACAGCACTGCAGAGCGTGACTCCTTTGTCTTGGCCAAGGTCTGCAGACCCCCCCTACCGCAGATATTTAGTGCAATGCGGCTGCGCCTCTTTGGCCGTCTCCTCCGCACGGGACCTCCGCACCTCATCTCCCTCCTTGCCACGCTCGCCGCAGACGTCCCAGACTCATGGCTCGCTCTGGTACAGAAGGACTTACAATGGCTGGGCGACTTTTCCGCCAATCTCGCTCAAATGCCCTCGCCAGTTACTCACCTGGACCAATGGGGGGCCCTTGCCCTCCAATCCCACACCGGATGGAAGCGTCGAATTCGCAATGCCCTTACAGCGGGGGCCCAACATTTCGCACGCGCAGCACTCGCCGAGGCCGCCGCTAAGCACTTTTTTGCCATTTCCGTGCCCTGTGGGATCCCCCTGCCGACGGACCATGTACAGCATCCGATCGAGCAGCAACGCCTGGCAGCGCACTACCCATCTGTGCTCACCTGCCCATGGTGCCCGCGCACATTTCTCAAATTTCGGGGGCTCAAACAGCATGTTGCCCAGGTGCACTGGACCTTGTCCCACCGGGTCAAAGGCCTGGTACCCGACACCGCGGTTTGCCCTGCCTGCAGCCTCCCTTTTGGCTCCCGTGCCAGTCTCATGCAACATCTCTGTTTTGACTCCTTCATCTGTGCTCTCTACCTTCTTTGTCACTCCCAACGCCTTCCACAGGAGCAAATCGCCTCGCTGGCCATGCAACGTTGCGAAAATGCCAAGCTCCAAGTGAAATCGGGCGTAGGGCGCTGGCGGGTTGCATTACCGGCACATCGTGCCAAGCGCGCTACCACCCAGCACTATCGAGACTTTGCCAAGCACCTATCGCCAGCGGACGCTCGCGCCATCATGGCAGTTACCGACTACGCGCTAGACCCAGCAGCCGTCTCACTGCTTTTTCCCGCCGACGTGCCTCCGCCGCAGCCTCCTCCTCTCCCTGCGCTGCCTGAATGGCCATTTCAACCGCAAGATTACACCGGTCTAGCGACCAATGACATTCCAGCGCGCATCAGGCGTAAGGAAATCTGTATTCTCAACCTCTTTTCTGGCCGCAGGCGCGAAGGGGATATCCAGCACCATCTGGAATCATTCGCGCCCACTCCCTCGCTTGAGGTCCATATACTGTCGGTCGACATTGCCATCGACCCCGACACAGGCGATCTCACTAAGTCGGAGACCATCAAGCTCTGGCAGCACCATATTTATGCCGGCAGAGTGGTTGTTTCAGGTGGCGGCCCGCCTTGCGAAACGTTTTGCGCGGCCCGCTGGAAACCCAACGGGCCCCCGCCGTTGCGCACTATCGACCATTACTGGGGCATCCCCAACGCTACGCCCAAGCAATCCCGCCAATTGCAGATAGCCAACTTGCTTCTCGCTTCGTTGGTCCTCTTATTTGCCGCGCACCTAGACATGGGTACCTCGGCCTGGATGGAACATCCATGCCCTGCGCACTGGGGACCCAGAGCGCAGCCCAGCTGGATATGGAGGCCCCTAATGGCCGTGGCTGCTGCCCCGGCTGTCCGCACCACTGACTTCGACCAGTGCATGTTTCAGCCGTCTTGCCGTCCTCCCAGCGAATTCGGCAAGGCCCCCACGCGCTTGCTATCGCTCCGCCTTCCTTCTCTCCCCGCGCTCCTACTCAACCGCCCCCAAGGGGCCAAGTGCACGCACCCACGGGGGACGCGTCGCACACTCTTAGGCAAGGACGAGAATGACCGCTTTTTCACGGCAGACAAAAAGACTTATCCTTCTGCCCTTTGCGAATGCCTCGCCCAGGCCATATGCCAGGACGTCATTTTGCCATTTGTTGAAGACCCACAGGACCTTCCCCCCCAGGCGGACCCTGCCATTCTGGCCCCACTCCTCCGTTTCTCCGCATCTATGACTAGCGATTTTTGGTTAGGTCCCGACTTCGCTGATCCCTCTGCCCCTCGCACCCGAGCTAGAGTGGATGGGGAGCTGGATCGCTTCCGCAGGCTTTTGGCTCCGACCAGGCCCTCCGAGCCGTGGCGCCATAGCGACCTCCCGTCGGAGGCTCCCGAGACGCTCGGCCCTGCCGATCAGGACTCGGAGGCGGAACAAGAGGCCACGCATTTTTTGGGCACAGCCCCCATTTTTCCCTCCACTCTCCCTCCGCCGCCGCCCCCTCCCTCTCTAACTCTGGATCAGAAAAGGCGCATCCAGTGCAATCGGGACCGGGCCAAACAAATCAGGGCCGAGCGCGCCCGCCAAGCGGCGCGCCCCGTCCCGCTCACTGGCATTACCTTCCCTCACATGTGGCATCCTGCTTCGCCCGCCCCGCAGGACTTCAACGCCGACATCTTCGACATTTAGGTAGGCGGCTCATGTCCCGACGGCCGTGGGTGCTGGTGCCTCGAGAGGCCAGACCGAGGCACCCGCCACCGGGCCAATTTCGCTCCGCCTCAGCTCCTCCCCCCCTGCTCTCACCTGCCCAGTTCGCCCAGGTAGCCAAAGCAGTGCAGCGCTCTCTGTCCAGCACTCCCTCAGCCTCAGGTCCCCCGCGCCCACCTGGCGATTTCAACGGCCCCCCTATGGGGCGCGGCAGGCACATCTATGGAGCCACCTTTCATCCTCCGCCACCTCCGCGCGCCTTGCCCCCCTTGCCCCCCCCAGATCATCCCATAGTGCAGGCCGAAGCCGCCATTCCGGAAGGCTGGATCGGCCAGGCCGCCTCTCCTTTTTCACCACCCCTTGCAGCGCGTCCCTCACCTCCACCTCCGCGCGAATCTCGCAAAGTTGCCGCCCCCCCCAGGCGCCAGCCGCGCAGGGCCTCCAGCTCGCCAGCGTTTCCTAGAAGGCTTGCGCAGGTAGACGACGCCTCATATTCCTCGGTCTCTTCCCCATTTCCCCCGCAGGATTCTCCGGAGCCAGCTGACCAGCCAGCAGCGCCCCGCGCCTCTGCCACTCGCAAGCGCAAGCAGGTCTCCTTTGCAGACGAGTTCACGGCCAAAGCCCCCAGGGTGGCCTACAATTCGCGCCGACGCACGGAGCCGCGCAAGAGCGCACTCAAGCAGCCTGCGCCACAGCGCCGAGAACCAGCCGAGGCTCAAAGCAGCCCGCAGGAATCCCACGGCCCGGCCTCGCCTCCAGCCTCTCCTCCTCCAAGGCACCATAAGGCTCGCAAGTCTCACCGCGCCGCCCATGCAGCTCCGCGCCCGCGCTCGCCTGCCGAAGCGCCAGACGCAGCATCGGACGAGCAGCGCAGTACAGTTCTCAAGGCGCACGAGAATAGAATTGCCCAGCTCAAAGAGGAGCATAGGCAGGGCCAGCTCCGTATAGACAGGATACACAGAGAGCGCCTCAAACTTCAGCTAAGAGAAGGCGAAAGCCTCTCGCATTGCGGTCAGCGCCTCTCGCCCAGGCGGCCGCGCAAGCCTCATGAAGGAGGCGATGCCGCCAGGCGTTAAACTTACGCCATGCAGCTGCAATTCAGCCCAGGCCTACCTCTTCCCTCCTCTCCCTCTCTAAGCTTCATTTCCTTCGCTTCTCCCAGGATACACAGAGAGCGCCTCAAACTTCAGCTAAGAGAAGGCGAAAGCCTCTCGCATTGCGGTCAGCGCCTCTCGCCCAGGCGGCCGCGCAAGCCTCATGAAGGAGGCGATGCCGCCAGGCGTTAAACTTACGCCATGCAGCTGCAATTCAGCCCAGGCCTACCTCTTCCCTCCTCTCCCTCTCTAAGCTTCATTTCCTTCGCAGATGATGCGCGAGCTCAGCACCCTGGGCAGCGCCGACGCAGACGAGGACATGCCCGCTGCTGAAGCGGCTCCCGGGAGGCACCTAGATTTGCTTCGCATTATGGAGCGGCTGCCACCAGACTTTCGTAGCGCCTGGCCCTTTTGGGAATACTTGGCTGAGCGGCTTCTCCTGGCCCACCAGCAAGTCTACCGCTTTCTCAGCGGCGGCTCGAGGCGCCATGCTCTCTTACTGTCTCCTACCACTGTGTACCAGCCTGCCTCGGTACCCCAATGGCAAGCTACATGGCAGCTCGAGAGCGGGCCGCCTGCTTTGCCACACGCCCGCGCTACCGTAGGCCCCGAGCTCCACATGGACTTGCCCGATGTCGTTAATCACACAATCGAGCGGTGGTATGGGCGTTGGTGCGAGGCCAACTCTCCCAACTTACTCCACATTTATCCTCATCGCGCAGCGGGTGAAGGCCCCTATGCTGCCCGTTTCTCACCCGCTATAGGTTTGGTCACTGTCTACGTGCCCGACCAGATTTTTCTGGACCTCCTCCACACGGGGGCCTGGGAACAGCCTGCTCTCATCCCTCAACGTCTTTTGGAGGATGCAGCGGCTGGCAGCCCCATCCTAGTAGACTTCCAGGCCATGATCCTGGTGCGGCCATTTTGCCTTCCGTTGCCCTACCTCTCTCGAATCCTCCGCCCCCCTGAACCCTAGCCCCTCAGGCCATGCCGACCCCAGATGCGCAGCACCTGCCGCAGTTCGAGCACGGCGACGTCCGCTGCGCCCCCACTGAGGCCGTGCCACCACCGCCTACAGTCGTACAGTGGCTGGTAGTGATTACGGCAGGCCATTCCGCTCTGGTCTCCACTGCCCATCAATGTAGGGCTCCTAATGGAGCAATTTCACGGGCAGGAGACCCGGCTGCCATCCTCTGTGGAGAGGCCGCGCTTTTTTCACCTCCCCATTCTTCAGGAGATCGATGCACGGCCCATTTTATTCGGCACGGGCATACCTTTTCGCACCGGCCTTTCGCTGCGGGTCAGCATGCGCAGCGGAACCATCCTCATCCCTATCGACTCCGCACCGGGCCAAGCATGCATCAGTCGGCCCATTAGGAGGGTCCTCCTCACCCAGGCGCACGCATAAGCCAGCTAGGTTTCACTCATATCTGGCCGTTGGCTTATGGGCTATTTATTTTCGCTCCCTCCGCACTCCCCCTTCTCTCAGCGCGCGCAACGCAGCCATGGCGGCCAGGCTTCCTGCGGGCGGGCGCGCTACGGCGGCGACGGAGGGGGCCACGCCCCCGCAGGGGGCCGCGGCCGAGCCCGGCAGGGCGCCGCCCAACGCGCTGGAGCTCTTCGGCCTATCAGGCGATACGCAGTCTGGCTCGGCATGGCAGGGCTCCCAGTACACGGCCGCCACCAGAGAGTTCAACAAATGGTGGCCAACCACGTACCCTGGCGAGTGGGAGATGCCAAACGGCATGCTCTACCCGTTCGTGTGGAAGCTCAAGTCGCTCGACGTCGTCGATGGCCAGGTCGTCGAAACTTGGGATTGGGAGTGGATAGAGGCTCCAGGCTTGGCGACCATCTCAGAGGTCGAGACCATGCTGCTGGACCACTTCAACCAGCGGCAGGCCGCCGCGCAGGAGGCCCAGGCGCGAGCGGCGGCGTCTGCGGCCGCCCGCGCGGCAGCCGAGAGGGCCCCTGCGCCTGCGCCGTTCAACGCGTCGCCCTTCGGTGCCTGAGCGGGCCTTAGAGCGTGCTGCCTCCCAGTCGGCGCCATCCCAGGTCGACACGGGCGACCTCGGCGCAACTAATAGTGCGCCCTCATAGGTGGTGGGCTAGCCTAATACTCTAGTCTCTGTTCACCTCGGCAGCCCACCACCTAGACAGCCCTAGCCAGCCACACGAGCCGAATATTTACAGCTGGAGAGCCGTGCTGCTCCAATTTAAGGTCGGCTGAGCCGTCCTGCAATCTCGTCGCAGCGGGCCCTTCAGTTCTTTCATCATTCAGCCCCATTCCAAGGGCCCGCTGCAAGAGTCGTAGCCAGCACCAGTCTCTAGCTTCACACCTCTCTGCCGCACTAGTGCAGCCAACGCGACACTTTTAAGCAGCCCCGCTACCAGAAGAGCGGTCGGCTAATGCTCACAGCTCAATTCGCAGACTCGCCACGGCTGAGTCTTCATAGGTGGTGGGCTAGCCTAATACCCTAGTCTCTGTTTACCTCGGCAGCCCACCACCTAGATAGCCCTAGCCAGCCACACGAGCCGAATATCTCCAGCTGAGGAGCCGTGCCGCTCCAATTTAAGGTCGGCCGAGCCGTCCTGCAGTCTCGTCGCAGCGGGCCCTTCAGTTCTTTATCTTTCAGCCCCATCCCAAGGGCCAGCTGCAAGAGCTGTAGCCAGCACCAGTCTCTAGCTTCACACCTTTCTGCCGCAACATTGCGGCCAACGCGACACTTTTAAGCAGCCACGCTACCAGAAGAGCGGTCGGCTCAATGCTCACAGCGCAATTCGCAGACTCGCCACGGCTGAGTCGAGGCTGCGGCAAGCAAAGATGCTGCCTCAGCACATCCCTCTTGCCGAGTAACTCTCGGCTAATGCTGCCCATCAGAGGTGCGCACCTCTACGGACAGCTACCGCGCCCTAGTGCTGCTTGGCTGGGCAAGATACTCCCTCTCCTTCCCCAGTGTTCCTCCCTCCCCTCTTACCACGTTAACGCTACGATGCCAAGTACAGCACAGGCGCTCTCTCACCTGCCCCCCTTGCCGGTCACGTGCGTTTCCGATGGGGCTTCCTAGTCTCTTGGCGGCAATGCCAGCCTCTCCCTCCTGGTCCGCTCCGTCACGGCCGCCCTACAGCGCGGCACTGCCATTTTGGCCCTCTTCCTACTCATCCCGCTCATATCCATGGCTAAGCCATGCTCCCAGGTGGCCGTTCCTGAGGCCAGCTTTGCTGCTCTTCGGTCTTTCAGCACTGCCCGCATAGGGCAACGCCTAGATGGCGCGCTCAGTGACTCTCGCACGGCACCGATCCCTTCTCTTCATATTATTCCCCCTCCCTCCCCTTCGGTGCCAATACCTCCCCCGCCCATCATGCAGGTCCAATGGCGAAGAATCGCTTTTGCTTGCGGACGGACCAGGAGCGGAGATCCTTTTGTTGTGCCCGCTAGGCGGGCTCTGTCTGCCGCCTGGCCGACCTGCGGCCGCCCCGCTCAAGCTACTTGCAACGAGCTAAGTGCAGTCAAAAACCCTCCTCCCTCCTCCTTCCTCCTCCCCCATACGGCCCTCACGGTTTACACGGGCCATGAAAACACAATCTGGTTTTCCCCTCTCGGCCGAGCGTGGGCCATAGCGCTCTCGCGGGCACATGATCGACCAACGAACCCGGAAAGGATTATAGAAGTTTAAGGCATGGCAAAATTTCAAAGACACCTGATTGGGCGACGGGCAAATGCAATGCTGAATGTATCGACCTTGATGTACCGTGCCGAGGGCTTTGCTGTGCTGCGACGTGCTGAATTGCGATGTGCCATGCCGCGATTGTGCTCTATATAGCGGTGTGGATCGAGTTCTCCTTTGCATCCGAGTCCTGACCGAACTGATCCAGATCTTAAGCTCGAGCTGCCTGGGCACATAATAGCTGCCCCAGAACTGATCGACAGAGGGTACATGCCAGGAGGACGCGCCGCGACATGCCAGGAGGACGCACCGCGGAACGTCCCAAGGGACGCGCCAAGCGACGTGCCAGGGGACGTGCCATGGGGACGCACCGCGGGACGTGTCAAAGAGACGCGCTACGGAACGTGCCGATGGACGTGCCACGGGACGTGCCAGGGGTCGCGCCGCGCGACGTGCCAGGGTGACTCGCCACGGAACGCGCCAAGGAAGGTGTCAAGTTGCAATGTTGAGTGTATCGATCTTGACGTACCGTGCCGACGCACCGTGCTGAATTGCGATGTGCCATGCCGCGATTGTGTTCTATATAAACTATCGAATCCTCCTTTGCATCCGGGTCCGGACCTAGCTGATCCGGATCTTAAGCTCGAGCTGCCTGAGCACATGGTAGCTGCCCCAGAACTGATCGACAGAGGGGACATGCCAGGAGGACGCGCCGCGGAACGTCCCAAGGGACGCGCCTGGCGACGAGCCAGGGGACGTGCCATGGGGACGCACCGCGGGACGTGCCCCCTCCCAATCCTGATCCCCGCTCCCGCTCATCTTCCTCCGGCTCTTGCTCCTCCTCTTGCTCCTCCTCTTGCTCCTGCTCCTCCTCCTCCTCCTCCTCCTTCCTCCTCCTCCTCCTCCTCCTCCTCCTCCTCCTCCTCCTCCTCCTCCTCCTCCCCTGCTCCTCCTGCCTCCTCCTCTCCTCCTCTCTCCTCCTCCTCCTCCTCCTCCTCCTCCTCCTCCTCCTCCTCCTCCTCCTCCTCCTCCTCCTCCTCCCCCCTCCTCCTCCTCCTCCTCCTCCTCCGCCTCCTCCTCCTCCTCCTCCTCCTCCTCCTCCTCCTCCTCCACCTCCTCCTCCCCCTTCCTCCTCCTCCTCCCTCCTCTCCTCCTCCTCCTCCTCCTCCTCCTCCTCCTCCTCCTCCTCCTCCTCCTCCTCCTCCTCCTCCTCCTCCACCTCCTCCTCCTCCTCCGCCTCCTCCTCCTCCTCCTCCTCTCCTCCTCCTCCACCTCTCCACCTCCTCCTCCTCCTCCTCCTCCTCCTCCTCCTCCTCCTCCTCCTGCTCCTCCCCCTCCTCCTCCCCCTCCCCCTCCTCCTCCTCCTCCTCCTCCTCCTCCTCCTCCTCCACCTCCCTCCTCCTCCTCCTCCTCCTCCTCCTCCTCGTCCTCCTTCTCCTCCTCCTCTCTCCTCCTCCTCCTCCTCCTCCTCCTCCTCCTCCTCCTCCTCCGCCTCCTCCTCCTCCTCCTCCTCCCTCCTCCTCCCCTCTCCTCCTCCTTCTGCTCCTCTCCTTTCTCCTCCTCCTCCTCCCAACCCTGATCTCCGCTCCTGCTCATCCTCCTCCGGCTCTTGCTCCACATCCTCCTCCTCCGGCTGCTTCTCTGCTTCTGCCGCTCCGCTGCTCCCTCCCATCCCCCCATTCCCTCCTTCCTCCTCTGGGGC
>CAUYUJ010017514.1:0-145000 GCA_963575745.1 Prorocentrum cordatum | reverse complement strand
CCAATGGGCCTCCAACATCAACCCTCGACGCTCCAGGATGCCCCCAAGAGAGTCCCGACACGCCCCAAAAGTGCCCCGATGTGGAGCAGGACGAGGAGGACGAGGAGGAGAAGGAAATGGAAGAGGGACGAACCTCGCCATCCCTGTGGCTTGCGCCCGCACTGAGGGGGGCGCGTTCTGCCCGCGCCACTGTGCGGGATCTTGGACCCGCTCGTCGCCGCCGCCCAGGCCCGCGCCCCAGACGAGGTCGTCGTGACCGGCCGCTGCGAGGAGGAGGAGGAGGAGGAGGAGGAGGAGGAGGAGGAGGATGAGGAGGCATGGAGGATGAGGAGGGGAGAGTGCGGATGAGGAGGGAGGTGGTAGGGAGGGAGGGGAGGAAGGGAGAGATCGGAGAGGACGGAGGAATGAGAGGGAGGAGCCTTGTTCTATATTTCATATCTCTCTCTCTCTCTCTCTCTTTTTGTTACCTCTCTATCTCTCTTTCTGACCTTCTTTCAACGACTCAATTCTACACACTCCCTCTCTCGCGCCATCTCCCTTTCCCTCTCCCGCTCCGCTCCTCCCTCGCCATCTGCCTCTCCATCACGGCTCGCTGCTCCCCTCCGCTTCACTCTCTCCAGCCCTCCCCTCCCCTCGCCCTCGCCCTGACCATCACTCCGTGTCATCCCCGCTCCAACCTTCCCACTCCGCCCCTCGACTCTCCCTTCCCCTCCGCTCCGTTTCTCTCCGCTCCTCTCCTCTCTGCTCTGCTCTGGATCCTCTCGCCCCCGCCCCGCACTGCTGCTCCCTCCCTGCGTCAACCTCCCCCCTCCCTGGCCCTCCTCCTCCTCCTCCTCCTCCTCCTCCTCCTCTAACCCTCCTCCTCCTCCTCCTCCTCCTCCGCCTCCGCATCCTGCTTTTCCTTCTCCTCCTCCCAACCTCATCGGCGATTCTGTGACTCCCTCCGTGGCCCTCCTGATGGAACCGTGGCGCTGCTTTTTCTTTCAGCAGAACTGCTCGCCAGCCTGGGCCCCCAGTGCACTGCCGCACTCTGTGTGCAGGCTGCGTGGTGCTGCAGTCTCTGTGTTAGACTGTGGTGCAAGCCGTCGTGTGCAAAATGTATGGTGGAGTCGGTGTTTCAAACGGTGTGGTGAAAGTTGTGCAGCCCATCACCTATAAACTACAAGCGAAGTAAGAAACCCTCAATACCCTTAGTGCAAGTGCAGTCTGGGAACAAGAGAAGCCGCATGACTGCTGTACGTACTTCTGGGTCGGGTCCCGGGGGTCCGGAGACGATTCCGCAATACTGCAACATATCAGCGGGTCACTGTCTCTGCGGGGGCGGCATACATGCACAACATACCAGCACAGTGCTGCAACTCTCTCTCTCTCTCTCTCTGTCCCCTTTTTCTCCATCTCTCTCTCTCTCTCTCTCTCTCTTTGTTTTGTTGTTTCTCTCTCTCTCTCTCTTTCTCTCTCTCTCTCTCTCTTTAATCATATCCCTCTCTCCATTTGGGTATGCATACACACAAGTGTTGTAAGTTTATCCGTCTCTCTCTCTCTCTCTCTCGCTCTCGCTCATGATGGCGTGTCTCTTTCTGGGACCCTGTGGTCACCCCGGGTCGTTTTGCCAGCGGCCACGCTTACTTCGACGATATAAACAAACCTGACCTGACAAGAACGGGCAGCGAGTGTTCGAACGTTCGTTGCAGGTGTGGCATCACATGGGGACGTCAAAACTGGAACGCTTGTGCGAACAGGAGGGGACTGCGCGGTGCCCGATTCAAGGATCCCTCGTAAAATATACGACGCTCGCGCTCCCGAGGCGCATATCCCTCGTAAAGTACACGCGATACGCGCCTCCGAGGCCACGGCCCATTGCAAAGTACTCTGGCTTCATGCCTCGGCGACCAGGACCTACAAAAGTGCAGCCAGACTCACGCCCTGGAGCCGCTATTACTTGTATTGTGCGCAAGCGGTCAGTTACCACGCGGCCCCCGCGTCCACCTTCAAGATCCCGAGCTATCCGCCGTCCCCTTGGGGTTCGGTCCGGCTGGCTGGCAGGGGGGATCTGGTAAAACGGACTAGATCCTTCACCCCTCCCAGGAATGCCCAGGATGCCTCCGGCCGTCTCCGGCCACTCCGAGATGCTCCAAGACGGCCCATTATATTTTGAATCCGACCGGAGATAACCCCAAGACGGTCCAAGAGGCCTGTAACATGAAGCCCTCTTGGATCCCTCTGGCGCCGCTTTCGGGCCCTTTTGAGCTGTCTTGGGGCTGTGTAGCCCGAATTCTGGATAAGGAGATGGAATATCTAGTGACCTTCGGTCCATCCCGCCACCGAGCCGGGGTATTGAGAATGAGACGAAGTGAAAGCTCGTTGGGCTCTCTTGGGAGGCGTCTCGCGGGCCGTTTTGGGTCCTCTTGGGGCCTCTTTTGGGCCTCTTGGGGGCCTTTTGGGGCCAGCGGCCACGCTTACTTCGACGATGTAAACAAATCCGCCGACCCCTTGTGGGTCTCTAGGCGTGTGAGATTCCCCCTCATAATCCCCCGCCAGGGACCCCAAACCGGCAATTCGACCCCCTACCCCCTCGCCCAACGCGACCCCGGACCGAACGCGCCACGGGAGAGCGGAGGGCTCCCAAACTGGCAAAACAAAAAAAACACGAAAACGCTGCCCGGACGGTCCCCGGGGGCCACGATTTGCCGACACATCGCCCTTAGGCGCCCACGATGGCCTCCAGGCGGTCTCCGGTCTCCGAAGCTGCCAAGACGCACCAGAAGGACCCCAAAATAATTACGCCCCAAGAGGGCCGCAATACATAGAAATCGGCCCATTGCCCTTTCGAGAACCAAGCATTTTTCGCATGCTCGCCTATTTGGCTTTCACAACGTCCAAAACAAGCAAAGAAACCTTCAACATCGCCCCCAGACGGCCAGATGGGCCCCCCAAAAAAGTCGAAGAGAATCCAACAACAGCCCGCGAAGCCCCCAAAGCAGCCCAAGAGGGCCCCCAGACGGCTCCAAGACGGAGTCCAGAGGGCACCTTTCCGAGCCTTCGGCCCCAAGACGCCCCCGGCCTGCTCCAAGAACACCCCAAAAGGCCCTGAGGGACCTCCAAGACAACCTCCGAGGCCTCCAAGAAGCACCAACCCAGAGGTCCTTATTTTCTGAAAAACTGTTTTTTTTCCAGTGGTCGTTTTTTTTTCAATTCGTATGCGGTGTGCGGAAAAATTTTCAGTTTTTTCAATGGAACTGAAAACACTGAAAATTTTCAGTTATATTGTACACATTTGTATATAAAACACGTTAACTATGACAAAATATCATAGCTCGTCGTGAACCCTCCCCTGCTCTCGCCTCCCCCGCTAGTGCTGCAGCATCAAGGCGGCGCCAGCGCGACCGCCTGCGCGCGATATGGCCCTCCGCGCTGCCATGCTGCGGAAGCGCAGCATGGAGGAGCTCGGGGGGGGGGGAATTCTTGGGGAATTGTCAAGCAATTTTTTGACCCCAAAAATGCCTGCGGGCAATTTTCGGTCAAAAAATTGACCTGAATAAATGCCCGCGGGCAATTTTCGGGCAAAAATTTGACCTGAAAGATGCCCGCGGGCAATTTTCAGACCTGGAAAATGCCCGCGGGCAATTTTCGGGCAAAATTTTGACCTGAAAAATGCCCGCGGGTAATTTTCGGGTAAAATTTTGACTTGAAAAATGCCCGCGGGCAATTTTCGGGTAAAATTTTGACCTGAAAAATGCCCGCGGGCAATTTTCGGGTAAAATGTTGACCTGAAAATGCCCGCGGGCAGTTTTCGGGCAAATTTTTGACCTAGAAAATGCCCGCGGGTAATTTTCAGGCGAAATTTTGACCTGAAAAATGCCCGCGGGCAGTTTTCAGGTCAAAAATTTGCCTGAAAAATGCCCGCGGGCAATTTTCAGGCAATTCTCGGGCAATTCTCGGACAATTCTCGGGCAATTTTCGATCAACTGCAGAGAGTTGCTCGAATGTTGCCCGAAAGTTGCCCGAAAATTGTCCGAGGTTTCCTGCTTTGCGTGTCCTTCCCAGGACGGCGCCAGCGGCAGTGGCGCGGCGGCCGCCAGCAGCGGCTCTCCTGCGGCGGCGCAGGCCCGCTTTCAAAATGGGGGAAGGAGCGGAGGAGGAGGAGGACGAGGGGGAGGAGGAGGCCGATGGAGGCGGAAGAGGAGGAGGAGGAGGAAGAGGAGGAGGCCGAGGAGGAGGAAGAGGTGGAGGGGGAGGAGGAGGAAAAGGAAGGAGAAGAGGAGGAGGAGGAGGAGGAGGAGGAAGTGGAGAAAGACGACGAGGAGGAAGAAAAGGCGGAGCAGGATGAGGGTATTAAGACGGTGAGGCGGATCAACAGAGGGAAGGATGAGGTGGAACGGACTCAGAATACGCACGTGAGCTCGCACGCGAACTCACGTGCGCATTCGGGGCTGGGGCCATCGAAACCCGCGCGTATGGTTTATAAACCACGCACGCGGGTTTCGACGGACCCAACCTCGACAGCGGCTGTTGCGTGCTCCTCGACAGGGGCTTGGCATCGTCGAGCCGCGCGTGCACTGCACGCCGATCGACCTCAGTAGCGACTCCGACGACAAGCCCCTCTCCAAGGTCGCGCGCTGCAGCCAGAGCCTGCCCGACCACGCGCCGACCCAGCACTACAGCCAGGTCGCGATCGCGGACCAGCTCGTGCTGACGGACGCGCAGCAGCACGGTCGACTGGGCTCTGTTCAGGCTCGAAACGGGTTGAACGGTGTGTGTGTGTATGTGCGTGAGTGTGCGTGTGCGCGTGTGTGTTCGATAACCGATCGCACGGTGACAATGTCGGGCATCCTCCTCCCCTTGCCCCCCAACCCCTTCGAGATTCTTATCTTCGCTGTCCCGCGATGACGGTTGGATGTCTGGTGCGCAAGATATCCAACCGTCGCCGCGTGTGTTCTCTCCCCCCCCGCCTCTCCAGCAGTCGCCTCGAACGGGTCCAACGTATATACATGTGCGTACATGCGTATATACGTGCATGTATACGCCAACGTACATGCGTAGGTACTTGTATACATACTTACATACATCCATACATACATCCATACATACATGCACACATGCATACATACATACATACATACATACATACATGCATGCATGCATACATACATACATACATACATACATACATACATACATGCATACATCCATACGTACAGACAGACAGACAGACAGACAGACAGACAGACAGACAGACATACAATTGACTATGCGCACACACATACATATGTACATATATACCCTACCATAGCCCGTCGTTCTCTCGGAACCGCCCGCTTTACCCGTTCCCGCAGGCCCCGCCCGAGTTCGAGAACGCCGCGCTGCCCGAGGCGGCGCCAGCTGCGACAATCGCGCCAGCTGCCATGACGGCAGCAGGGAAGAAACACGATAATGATGATGATGAGGAGGAGGAGGAGGAGGAGTAGGAGGAGGAGGATACGGAATAGGAGGGTGAGGATCTGACGAAGCTGAGGGGGAAGAACAGGAGCACAAAGAGCGGATAGGAGATGAGGGGAGTCGAGGGGAAACTCGAGGATGGGAGGTCCTCGAGGATCCCCTGGAACCCTCTATAGGATGGAAGGGATCCTTGAGGATGGGAGGGGTCCTCGAGGATGGGGGATCCTCGCCCCCCATCCACAAGGATCGGAGGACCCTCGAGGGTGGGAGGTGGGCGGTGGGGGGAAGGAACCGCCTCCTCCCGCACCCGCCCCGCACAAGGCAGTGATGTCCGACGATGAGATGATCCTGCAGGAGATGTTCCGCGCCGACGTGCAGCAGGCCAGTCGGCCTGCCTTTTTGCTCCTGGTTCTGTGTCCTTCTCTTCCCGTACGCCCCTCGTCCCACCTCCTCCCGATTCGCCACTCGTCCAACATCCCCTTCCCGCGTCTGCCCTCCGCCCCCTCCTTCCGGGCATTTCAACAATCCCCCCACCTCGACGTTAACGCCACTCGTTGGTTTATCGTCGGCGTCCACCTCTACGTCATCTTCCTCCTCCGTCTCCTTCTCGTCGGTGTCTTCTCATCATCCGTCTCATCGGGTTCATCCCTATCCTCCACCTCCTCCCCCTCCTCAGTCATCATAATCAGGATCATCATCATCATCATCATCATCATCATCATCATCATCATCATCATCATCATCATCATCATCAACATCATCATCATCATCATCATCATCATCATCATCATCATCAGCATCACCATCATCATCACCATCATCATCATCACCATCACCAGCAGCAGCAGCATCTTCCTCCTTCTCCTCCTCCTCTTTCTCCTTACGTCTTCTCCTCCTGATCCTCCTGATCCTCCTCCTCCTCCTCCTCCTCCTCCTCCTCCTCCTCCTCCCCCTCCTCCTCTTTAGTTGTTTACTCACCAGGTTCCGCCATGCCATCCTCCCCCATCCTCCCTCGTCAGCAGCTGGCTTGGATCAAGATGTCCTCGCCAGGTGCAGAGGCGGCCCCAGGGCCGCTCTGCGCAGCCCTGCTGCCGCACGCCTCGACCCCGAGTTTCTGCACGTACCAGTACGATGGCGGCGTCTGTCGGCAGGGCATCGAGGGCCACGTCAAGCTCATCAGGAGCTTGATTCAGGTGGTGAATCGGACAAACACCGCCGACCCTTCTATGTGTATTCCCCTCCGCCCTCCACGTGGAGGAGGGAGGACTTACGGAAGGACGGCGGTGGTGAAGGAATTAAAGGAATGAGAGGAACGAATGGAGGAATGGGGGTAACGGAGGAGTGGAGGAATGGAGGAGATCGGAGGAGGAGGAGGGGAGGAATGAGCAATGGACGAATGGAGGAAATGGAGGACGGAGTGGATGAACGGAGGAGTTCGGAGGAGGAGTGGATGAATCAACATGTGCGCAATTGGTGTTCTCACCCTAGGTGAATAGCACCATGTCCTTCAAGAAGGACGCGTGGCTCCAGGCGCTCAAGGAGGTTGCCAAGCACAAGCCACTGGTGTTCAGGAGCAAGGGGGAGATGTCTGCGTGGCAGGCCGAGCTGCACAAGCGCTTGAAGACGATGTGCCGCCACGCGAGCCAGTACATGATCAAGGACACCCCCCCAAAATGGTTCAAAGCGCTGGCGCTCCCAAAGCCCGTGAAGAACGCAGAGCCTGGCGACGACGCCGACGGGGACCAGCACGAGGACGAGTTCGACGAGAACGACGAGGAGGGCGGGGAGGAGGAGGACCCCGCCGACTTCGAGCCCGACGTGGAGGTCGACACGAAGGAGCCTGCTGCCATCACGGCAACTGGCGTGGCCAAGACCCCCGTGTATGACTACGGGTACGACGGGGAGGCTCGCTGCGCGTTCCGCACGCGCACGGACGGCCCGAAGAAGCACTTCCCAGAGTATGCGCTCGAGATGCGCGAGCCTCCAGGTGCAGCTCCTACAGATTGCATGCTGGCGGTGTTCAACGACGCGGAGGCGGTGCCCGTGGCGCAGGTGACCGTGGCCAAGTGGCGATCGGGTCTCACGCAGCCGAAGGCCAAGGCGAAGACCAAGGCGAAGCCGGGCACGCCCATGAAGAAGAAGAAGAAGAAGAACAAGAAGCAGGAGATGAAGACGACGAATGAGATCTCCGACTCGGGCCCAGATAGCAGAGCCGCAAGCAGCGGTGCAGGCGCGAGCGAGCTGAAGTCCAGACGCTTGCCCGACAGGCAGGGGTGGCTCGGCAAGAACAGCAATGATGAGAAGGTCGAGGCGCTGATCCGCAGCAATGATGTCAGAGGCAAGCCGCCCCAGCGCCTCGCCGTCGTCCAGGTGAGCGGCAAGACGGTGATCACCATCAATGTGGACAAGTTCGAGGCGACGGCGGAGACGACCTCACAAGCTGCTGCCCTGGCTTGGGCATCGGCCGTCGCAGTGAAGCTGGCGCACGGGCAGATCGATCGAGAGGGGGCCATCGCCATGAAGGCCGCGAAGCTGGATCAGGTCGGCGGCAATGTTGTCATGAAGAGGCCGTCAGCTGTTTTAAAGAAGCCAGGCGCAGCTGCTAAGAGCGCTCGCTCGAGGCCTTCTGCAGCGCCTGGCGCCAACGAGGGCGCTGCCTCTGCGGCCACTCCGCCCGTGACCAAGCGGGCGGTCTCGCCCTCCGCCCAGAGGACATGCCTGTCGCCGCCGACCCCGTCGTCGGATGAGAATGTGTGTGCGGCGTCAGGCTGATGCGAGGGCGATGCGCACAGGCGCTCGCTAGCTGCTTGCGCCACGCACGGGACGGGTTGGGAGGCAGGACTAGAAATAAGGTGAGGGGAAGCATACTACGAACGACAGAAATGTTGAGGTTGAGGGAACGAACCAAAACAACACGGAACGGGAGGAACGGAGGGAGGACGGACACCGTGCCAGGGGCAGCTTGTGCATTCTATGTTTATGCACGCATCGTGCAAGCCGCGCCGTGGTGGACCACGTTTGAGTCCGAGGGGATTCCTCGCCAGCGGCATGGTCTGTCGCCGATCGTGGGACGAACAGGCCAACGATACATCCCTGTACAGTTCAGGAAAAGCTCACGAGTATGTATGTGCATTAAGACGTAGGTCACATTCACACTCGCACCAACGCGCGTGAGCGTAAACAGCACGCACACATAAAACAAGAGGGAACATATGGAGAGGTAATACAATACGAAATAGAAAAGCGAGACATGCAAAGATACACACCTACTCAATGTCTATAGAGGGACGAATAAGACACGACCTCACACACACATATATATATATACAGGCTACATAATGATAGAAAAGAGAGAGATAGAGGTAATCAGAGATAGGCACAACCTAACAGTACCACCGACACACGTGAGATACACGGGGGACGCATCACTTCCAGCCCCGTCATCATCCCACCGTCCCCCCTGTCACCATCCCGCCACCCTTTAACCAACCTCCGCCGTGACGGTTGCTTTACCGATTCCCGTATCTCTCAACAACCCCTTCTCTCCTCAATCATCCCTCACGTATGTCGCCCTCCACCTGCTCTATCTACCTCACTCTCTCTCCCTGGCTGGGTTGGTCGGCATATGGCTATCAAGTATATGTAGATCTTAGTATGTGTGTGCATGCACACACATGTGTGTACACACATATATATATATAGGTTGACGTTCCCCCTCCCTCCCGCATGCTATTGCGCATGATATAGCGATATATCCCCATGCGTCTCCGTTTACCTCTCTCTATCTCCACCCCCCCTTGGTGCAGCAATAGCTCAACCCGTCTTGCTCACTAGCTCACTCTCGTTAGATATCGATGTCGCTGTCTCGATCCCTCTGTCTCTGTATATGTAGCCGTTCCCCTCTCCCTATCAATGGGCCGTGACTCGCCACGTCAATCGATTGGTTGTGCCGCGAGTTGTCGAGGCTACCCGTCCAGCTCAGCCCGCTGTGAACTCGCTGATCGGTTTCCCCAGGTTTCGACCCCCAGGGCAAGGAGGCCCCTCGTTTGTCGGCATCGCCGTATAGCTACCCATCACCGAGCGCCCCCGTCGGCGCCCGCCCTGGCTGCGCGTCCCGCTCGCCCTGCCTCGTTCACCCCTCCGACGCCCACGCACCAGGCGACTGGCCCCGTCGGGAAGAGCATGGGCGCCGCTTCCTTCGTCATCCCGCAGGCCAGACGCTGGGGGGAGGGAGACGGTCGCAAGGACGGACGACAGCCCTGGAATCGTCTGGCCTGCATGCAGGCATACATCCAACGCCCCTCCCCCCCACACCTCCTCCTCCTCGAAGGGGTCCCCCCACCTCCCCTATTCTCCAAACCCGTTGATATCCCCGCCTATTCCTATTCCTTGAGCGCTCCTGCTCGTCGTCCCTGCTTCCCCTACCGCTGCCCCTCCTCGTGCTGAAGGATGGCGAGTGGTGGTGAGTTGGTTGAGCCTACGCCGTGATACCAAGTGCAGTTGCGACTTGTCGCAGTAGGCCTTGGGAGCTGCGGGTGGAATAAATCTGCCCCAGGCGGCCAACTTCGAGGGTCAGCTGATGAAGGCCTTCATGGACTCGGGCGCATTCAAGGCGGACGACGAGACCGAGGAGGGAGGAGATGCGGAGTCCATCGTGGATGATGATCGGGACCTGAATCTGGAGGCGGCGGCGGCGTCGGGGTTCGACATCGGCAGCACTGGCCCCATCGGGAAGAGGTACGCCCTCTTTCGTCGCAGCTGCGCAGAGGAGAACGCGAAGTACCAGAGCTTGGACCCGAGTGGCAAGAAGAAGCGGGTGAAGGAGTGGGCCGCGGAGCAGTTCGACCAGTACCAGGAGACGTCGTCTCAAACTGACGACGACGGGGGTGCCCTCCCTATACCCTAGCACACGGGCACACATGTTCCCTCGATCGTTTTCCGACCTGTATTTATGTATGATTATACATATTTATGCATGTGCGTGTGTGCGTGTTCGCATGAGTAAGTACATTTGTACGTACATATATATATATATATATACATAGATCTACAGACACGTTTATATACATATGTATATGTACATCAGTATATATCTATATATACATATATATATACAGGGGGTAGCGGTGAGAACTGGACATGCGAGACGTGAGCTTCGGTCAGGAGAAGCGGTCCAAGATCGACGAGCGGGTCAAGCGGGACACGACGGTCGGCTCCTGGCTCACGTTCGAGGGCATGATCACCGCCGAGATGGGCGGCGGAGGCGGCCCACCCACGCCTGCAGCCGTGCAGGGGGCCATCAACCGCTGCATGTTTCTCATCAAGAAAGGGCCCAAGCACGTGCGGATCAACGAGGAGTCCCGCAGGCTGGAATGGAAGCGCAAGACGGACACGGAGACCGTGGACCACGTGAGCACCAGCCGTCACACTAGGTTCGAGACGAAGGACGCCGTTCGGCAGTCTAAGGAGCTGGTGACGCCAGCGCCGAAAGGGAATGTCATGGCCGCCGACACGCCGCCCGTCACAGTCGCCCGTGCTGCACATGAAGTTGCTGCGGCAAGTGGAGATGCTGCGGCCGTGGCTGTAAAGCCTGCTGGGACAACGCCAGACGTGAAGAAGCAGACGGCGAAAGGCACGGGGAAGGCGGGCAAAGCCAAGAAAAGCAAGGGGAAGGCGAAAGCGCAGGCGAAGTCAACCGCGAAGGCCGCCACCCCGAAGACTGTGGACACCAAGGCGAGGGCCGTCGTGAAGGAGTACTCGTCAGTGCTGCAGAGGGCGAAGCATCTCGAGGCCAGCATCATCGACCCGCGTGGCGACAAGACGTGGGCCAACAACGACAGGTTCAAGGGGAAGCTCGTCAAGCACATCGCCAAGGTTGAGGAGAAGATCGCGGAGCACATCCCGTTGCAGGAGCTGGCGCTCTACAACAAGGACCTCCCTGAGTCCTTCCTCCACGACGTGCACGGGTCGCTGGCGTGCGTGGAGGAGTTGGAGCAGGCAGTCAAGAGCCTGGACGCCACCTTCCAGATGATCAGGAACCTGGATCAGGACGAGGGGCCGTCGCAGGAGTGATGATCGTCTACGCCCACGGCATGTACAGCAATGTGGGGGAGCTGTACACGGTTGACCGCGCCCGCGGGGATCGCCCCCCAACTCTGACGGGAGCGGGTGCGGGTGTCATAACAATGACGTCCATGCTGGTGATGTGGTGTCTAGCATACGGGTGACACAAGTTGCACTGACCCTCATGATGATGGCGTCAACCAGATATGGTATACCATGACTGTGGCAGCGATGGTGGTGATGATGGTGTGGTTGTTGATGATGCCGATGTTGATGCTGATACTGATGGTGATGCTGATGACGATGGTGATGATGCTGCTGGTAATGCTGCTGATGGTGGCGATGTCGATGATGAGGATGAGGATGATGATGCTGCTGATGATGATGATGAGGATGAGGATGATTCTGATGCTGATGATGATGCTGCTGGTGGTGATGATGATGATGATGCTGATGGTGACGATGTTGATGATGATGATGATGATGGTGGTGACGATGATGATGATGATGATGATGATGATGATGATGATGATGATGATGATGATGATGATGATGATGATGATGACGGTGATGCTGATGGGGGTCGCTGCAGCTTACCAGATATGGCCCACAGGATCAAGCCTGTGAGGATGAGGAGGAGGAGGAGGAGGAGGAGGAGGAGGGGAGGCGGAAGAGGCGGAGGAGGTCCCCATATCCCCACCCCCCTGTTGACAGTCACGGTGCCTGTGCTCGTTGACTATGTTCTAGCATTGGGTTCCCAACGCCAGCTCCTGGGATACGCCCTGGCCGTTCTAGCGTTGGGTCCCCATATCCCCTCCCCCTCACTCTCCATTTCCTCCTGGCTAGTGCATGCCTATGCTGCCCTCTTCTGGTCTCCCCTCCCATCCTCTCATGCCCCGTCCTTTCCTTCCCTATCTCTCGTTCGTTCCCCCTCTCGTTCTCATTTCCCCTCTCAGTATAGATCGTTATGTCTCTCTCGCTCTCTCTCTCTCTCTATCTCTCTCTCTCTCTCTCTCTCCTCTCTCCCTCTCCCACTCTCGATCCCTATCCCTCGCTACCCGTTCCTCTCTCTCTCTCGTCCTCTTCTCTCTTCCTCTCGGACACGCACGCGCATCATCGCGCCTAACACCACGCCGACTTCAAACACACCCGCCTAAACCGCACCCACAAAAAGCATACCCGCAAACCTCACACCCACACGAATCACACAACGCATACCGCACCCACGAGACCCACACACACGAGACACACAAACATCACACCACTCAAGCTCACACCTGACAAGACCCACACACACACAACCACCCACCCACCCACCCACCCACCCCCACACACCCACCCACCCACCCACCAACCCCCCGCATACACACACAGACACACACACACACAGACACACGGAACACGCGCACACTGACACGCACGCGTGCGCGCACGCACGCACGCACACACATATATACACACGATCACGCCCACAAAATTCACACCCACACACGTCACACCCGCAATCACACTACCGTCACTCCCACGGCAATCACGCCCACACGTGCAAACACTACACTCACCAACATGACACCGCAACACTCCAGCTCACAGTAATAACCATCAACATCTGGGGCCTTCGTCACTGTTTAATGACTCTTCCCATCTCTCTCTTTCTCTTCCTGTTTCTATAAGCTACCCTATGGGGCTGAAAGCTGGGGCCCATGCATATGGGGGGTACAGAACAGGCCTCATCCAGGAGGGATGCCCCTCATCCCGCGGCCGCTGCCCCCACGAGGGAGCAACGGCAGGGGGAGGAGGAGGGGGAGGAGGAGGAGGAGGAGGAGGAGGAGGTCGACGGCAGCAGGCAGCAGGCAGCAACTGATGCTACGAGGCACGCAGTTTCCATGCCCCCTACGCGGGGCTGTCGAGCATTTGCGGCGCTCGGCAGACACGACCTGTCAGCGCACGAGTGCATTGGGCGGGGTAGCTCAAAACATATCAGCTTGATCACTCACGTCGAAGGCTAGCGGGCGCTCAGAACGGAAATATTTAAGAAATATTCCTCCACGATGCCGAACTGTCGCAACTTTCGTGCAATGAATATGGAAAAAACAAGGCGGGCAAAAACCGGGCAAAAACCGGGCAAAAACCGGGTAAAAAAATGCCCGTGGGCAAATCGCCCAATACATCCTCGAAAAACAGCCGGGCAAAAACCGGGCAAAAACCGGGTAAAAAATTACCCGCGCCCACTGCGGACCCAGAAGGGTTCCCTAAGGCGGTTTGGCAGCAACTAACGCGGTTTTAATTCCAGCTGCCCCCTCGGGATAGGGTGGCGGGGACGCAAATGGAGCGTGGAAGCGTGGAAACACAAAAAAAAACACGGACAACGAGGAGGAGGAGGGGGATAACAGGACAGACACGACGAGGAGGGCGATGGGAGGCGGAGTGCCACATTCGTGACAACCGCGCCCTTGTCAGATCACCGCAAGCGTTGCCCTCGTGCTCGTCACCCTCGCCCCGATCGCTGCGTTTGCCTCTCTGCAGACCCCTCGCCGCTGGCCAGCTCGCGACCCCTCGCCTTGACGCCTCACTCGATCCGCCGTCAGCAGCAGCAGCAGCAGGGCCCTCTGTTTGCTCGCGGGCGCACGCGCGACGGCCTCGAGACGGTCGTCGCCTACAGCAGCGCCCACTGCAAGAACCCGAGCACGGCCGCCCAGGCGCGCGGGGGGAGCAGACGGGCAGACGGGCCACCCAGCTCGGGCAAATTGCGGGCAAGTCTCGGGCAGATGTCGGGCAAATCTCGGGCATTTCTGTGGCAAATGTCGGGCAAGTCTCGGGCAGATCTCGGGCACATATCGGGCAAGTCTCGGGCAAGCTCAGGGTAAGCCTCAGGCCAAGTTCGGGCAAGTTTCGGGCGCATTTTCGGGCAATTATCGGGTAGATTATCGGGCAAGTCTCGGGCACGCTTCCCGAAACTTGCCTACAACTTTCCCGACAATTACCCGCGGGCAAATGTCGGGCAATTGTCGGTCAATTCTCTGGCAATTGTCTGGTAATTCTCGGGCAAATGTCGGGCGCGTCTCGGGCAACTATCGGGCAATTGTCGGGCGCGTCTCGGGCAAATTGCGGTCGTGTTCCGAATTCAATTTCGGGCGAGTCTCAAGATATTATCGGGCAATTCTCGGGCAAATTTCGGGCGTGTCTCGGGCAACCTTGATATAACAATTGCCGACGTGAAGACCCCGATCGGGATCCGCCTCCGTTTCGCGGCATGTCTGATATTGCCAGTGGCGCCGCCTCCGTTTCGCGGCATGTCCAATGTTGACAGAGATGGGGCGCGGAGAGCGCGCTGGAGATCGGGAATGACATCCTCCCTCACCGCCCCGCACCCCCTTCCCCACATCCCATCCATCGGACCGTCCGATGGACGCGGAGGGAGGAAGTGCGGGGGTGAAGATACGGAGATGATGTCAGTCCTATCCTTGGTGCAACGGCCACATGCGTGATTGGTGTCCGTAGCCGTCTTGGCTCAGAGGTTTGCTGAATGGGCAAGCGAGGCCGACGCTCCAGATCGCCACCATATCGACAGTTTAGCTGGGAGCGCGATGATGATCGCTTCGCTGGGGGCCTGCACGGTGGCGCGAGCTCCGAGGATTCGGCGGACCTGGAGGACCACTTGCTGCAGCTGTACGCGACGGGGCGCATCGACGCAAAGGCCCTTTGCTTGACTTGCTTCTTCGCGGTCAAAGCTGGGGCCAGAGGAACATTGTTGGAGAAGTTGCAGTTCGGCCCAGGCAAGCAAAGTGGCAAATATGCGAAACATTTGAGAGATGCCTTACCTGAACAAGTTTCGGCGCCAGAGTTGCATTTCTTAGACCTACCTGTGTATTTGAACGGTGCTCGGACGGTGAAGCCGTTTGCATGTGCACCCCCTCATGAATGTTTGGAGGCCGAGCTAGACCATCTTCGAAACCAAGGCATAGAGGTGACCAACATGGCATTGGATACCGATTGGTCTGAAGCGTTCCTTGGCCACGACCATTACGATATGCCAGGCGACACGCGCCCAATATTTCCAGTTGCTCTCTATTTTGATGGCATCAAATACACCCGCTCGATTGGCCCTGGACGGGCCGACTCGGTGTTCGCAGTGACTTGTTATAATTTGTGCACTAAATCAAGGCACGTCATCGCTGTGTTGAGCAAGAAAGAGCAATGCAAATGTGGCTGTCGCGGATGGGACTCGCACTGGCAGATATTCAATTATATTAGGTGGTCGATGAAGGCCCGAAGGACGCCCACAAGCGGAACCCCCGCACTAGGAATTGGGTCGGGGAGGATTAAGGGGGAGGGGGACATGTGAGGGGGGAGGAACACGAGGAGCGACGGAATAACACGAGGAACGAGGACCACGAACAACATGTATTCCTTCACGCATCCCTTCGAAGAGACGCGTGAAGGAATACATAACGTTCAGCGTGCTGCTTCGACCCCCCCCCCCAGGCAGCAGCTAAAGGCGTGAGGCCCAATGCGCGGTGGGACGGCGCTCCATGGGGCGAGGGGTCAAAGTCAGGTGAGATAGCGGAGATCCCGATGGGCGCCAGATACCTGCTAGTGCAAGTGAAAGCCGACTGGATGGACCTCAGCAGCACTTTGGGGTTCCCGACCTGGGCTTCGTTTTTTTCGCCATGTTTCCTTTGCGCATGCACGAGAGACACCATGTACGATTTCAGCCATGCGACTGTACACAACCTGGGCTGGGGCAAACGGGGCAACTCGTATGAGGTCGAGTGCATCAGCCATGAAATTATGGTGGATGTGGTCTCGGATGATGTCAGACAATTGATCGTGCAGATTGGTAAGCTCCACCTGGCGAAAAAGAAAACATGCCTTGGCCGAATCCTCGGCGAAGACGTCCCAACGCTTGGATTGAGGAAGGGGGACAGGCTGGATCCATGTACAGATTTGCCCAACACGGATGACTTTGAGACTCGGAGCACCCCGTTCGTTTGCGTGTTTTGGAGGGCGAGGTTAGACGACAGAGGCAGGATCGCGTCGTGGGTTCTCCGCCGCAATCCGTTATTTTGCCCAGAGCTGGGGACCACGCCAGACAGTGTGCTGCACTTAGACACGCTTCATACACTATATTTAGGAGTGTTCCAGACATTCGTGTTGAAAGTGCTTACGTGCCTAGTTGACGCCAATATATTCAATGTTGTAGGACCACAGGAGGTCATTCGGGCAGTGAGTCTTAAAAGATTGTTCAGCGATTATAAAGGTTGGTGCAACACACACAACATCGACAAAAGCTATCAGTTGAGTACATTAACGACATCAATGGTATACCAGAAGAGGGGGAACACAGAATTAAAAACAAAAGCTGCCGAGACAGGCATCCTCCTCCGGTGGGCACATGAGTATTGCACCCGTCCTGGTGGCACGCCGTTTCCTGAACGTGATACCCTCGGAGCAGCTGGTACTTGTATTATTGATTATATGTCAATCCTCCGTAGGTGTGGAATTCGTGTCGGTGTGGATGACTGTCGCGAACTAATGTTTTTATGCCTAAGACATTTGGCACTGATGGATGACGCGGGATGTGAACCCCTGCCAAAATCACATATGTTTGTGCACATCACGCAGAGGGTGCACATTCAAGGCAACCCACGTTTCTACAGTACCTTCTTGGACGAAACCCTGAACCTTGCGATTGCAAAGATGGCAGCAGCTGCTCATAGAACAAACTGGGAAGAATCGATTATGCGTCGATCCCGTTTGCTACCGCTCGTTTCGAAGAACTGTGCGTTCGCAGCAGTGTGAAAGAAGGTCAGGAGAACGCAATGCATCATCATCACCATCATCATCACCAGCATCATCAATCAACAACCACGTTGAAATTCAACAACGCAACACATAACATAAACACAACAAGGGTTGAGAGAAGGAATGTAGGATAGTAGGGTTAGCCTAGTGGAAGGCAAGGCAGACCAATAACTCGGCCAACACACGGTCAAATTTCGGGCAAATTCCAGGAGTTTCGGGCACACCTCGGACAAGTATCGGGCAAATCTAGATCGGGCAAATCTCGGGCAATTCTCGGGCACAGCTCTGGCAAGTCTCGGGCAAATATCGGGCAAACATTCCGACGTGTATCGGGCGAGTCTCGGGCACGTTTCGGGCAAGTCTCGATCGCGGTGCTAGAAAGCATCTGCCAGGCATGCACCAGGCGATCTTCGCAAGCTCGGGCAACGCTCGGGGGCATTCTCACATGTCCATGCTCGCGCAATGCCCGATCCCGCTCGAGAAACGAATGACGCCCCCCCCCCCCGTTGAGGATCATGCCCCAGTGGCTCCGACGCCCCGCCTCCCCGCGCACCCGAAGGCCGCCATGAGCATCAAGAGGAAGACCGAGACGGAGGGGGGGAGCATCAAGAAGAACAAGGCTAGCGAGCTGGCGAACACCAGCGAGTTGACTGAGGACGTCATGCACGACATCACTACGGAATGGCAGGACCGACCGCCCCGCCGCTTCGAGATCCGACTGGATGATACAGGGCGTGGTTCGGCAGTTGCGCGCATGCGCGGGCGGGGGGGAGGGCAGGGCGGGGAATGGCCAATCGCAGAAGCCGAGTTCAGCTCGATGCGGTCGTCGATACGACGGTTGGGAGACACGACTGCGCTCCCCCTCCTTCCTTCTAAAGGTTGCTCCCCTTCTCTCAGATATTAGTTATGTCCCTCTCCTTCTCTCGTCCGCTCTATCGATGTATCTCGTTATGCATGTGTACAGTATAGATAGACATGTCTGCCTTTGCATTTACGTGGTCACACACGCGAGCTAATGCATACATATAGTCAGTGTGCGGCGGGCACACACGTGCACGTTTGCAAGTTGTTCAGCACATCTATACTTGTACATGTGCACACGTATGTACATAAATGTATGGGTATGTCGTACACGCATGTGTGGTCCACCCTCTGTCTTTGTACGCGTGGACATACGTGCACACGCATTCATATGGATGCACACATCTCGATTCAATATCACGCCCCTCGCATGATATGACTGACTCGAACCCTCTTCGTTTGTATATACGCATCTGCAGGCATAGACATATGGTTATTTACACGCACGTGCTCATGCATGTTCAATATATTTTTATATATATATATATATATATGTATATACATATATATACATGTGTGGACGCATGCGTGAATCCTAGCGATGTCGATGTTTGTCTATGTGCACCACCGCTCGGCATGGTCCAAATGGTTTCGCTCGCGCTGTTGCTGCAGCCGTGTAAGCCTACATCGCAAACCACGTTTCTCATATCTTGCATATGTTATGTATGATCCCTCTTCGAACTATATGCTCCACTCGCTGTCTGCATCGGTGATTTCTTTCTCGCCCCTCCCTCCCCCCTGTCGCGCCTCGCACCCGCCCTCTCTGCGCGTATAGACCTGTCGTCAAACACTCACGTTATTATTCAGCTCGCCTACGTAATAATGGCTCATATCTTATTGTTATGCAACGGGGCTGCCCCTCTCTCCGTCCCCCGCGCGTGCGGGGTGCGATCGTATTCCGCTCATCTGAGTGTGAACGCATGCGTTTATACACAATTGCGCGGCTGTGCATTTCTACGCATAGCTCTGCCATAGGCTGAGAAGACGCATGTATGTATATATATATATATATGTGTACACACATGCATCGATGACAGCGTGGTAATGTCTCTCCCCGCGCGCGTGCGTAAACGCGCCGCATGTGCACGCACATGTATGTACATTCTCGCGTTACACACATGTGCACACACGTTCCCTCTCTCTCTGTCGCTCTACCTCTCTCTCTGGCACCTCGTTCTTTCTTTCTCTCTGGTTCGTTCGTGATGTGTGGTTTGTGTTTCCGCTTTTTGTTTTCTCTCTCTCTCTCTTTCTCCCGTCTCACGCGCTACCTCGCCCCTCCCGCGCTATCCCGTCAGAAGGAACTGGCGCGCGACCTCATGACCGACAATGGCGCCAAGCCCCCCGACCACCTCCACGTCTTGTCCATTGGGTGCGGCATGAACACGGGGGCGATCGCGATCAAGGAGGCTCGCGCGATCGGAGATGAGGACACGATTGAGGAGGAGGAGGAGGAGAAGGAGGAGGAGGAGGAGTAGGCGGCGGAGGAGAAGAGGAGGAGGAGGAGGAGGAGGAGGAGGAGGAGGAGGAGTGGGATATCTGATAGAGACATGGAGGGGAATGCGCATGGGATGCAGGACAGCACGGGGAGGGATGACACAGGGGAGGGGGGAGAAACAATATGAAATGTGGGAGGATCTGTACCTACGTCTGGGCCCTCACAACACCCTCCCTTCACCAAATCTCATCATCCTCCCCATCCTCCCTTTCTCATCGTCCTCCTCCGTGCCCCTTCATCCCTCATGTGTCGTCACTCTCCCATCCAAACTCCTCGTACGTCCCTCGTCCACTGGCCCTTCATCGCACCCCCCGCCCCCGCCCTCCAATGCCGGTTGAACCCCCTCCCGCGCCCCGCAGATGGGGATCCGCGTGACCAACTACTGCTACGACAAGAAGGAGTGGCTGCAGCGGCACGCCATATGGGTGGCGAACGGCGCGTCGGCCCACGTGCACGTTCCCTGCGACTTCACGAAGGCCACAAGGGGGGGGCGCGGAGGGCTACCCTTCAGCGTAAGAGCATGCTGAAAGGTGAGAGCTTCAAATGTCCGTTCGAGGACCCCCTCTGGGCCCTTTCTTAGGGCGTCCTGGGGCCCTCTGCGGCCGTCTGGGAGCTCTCGGGCAGTCTGGGAGCCCTCTTGGGAGCCTCTTGGGCCGTCTTGGGACGATCTTCGGGGCCTCGCGGGCCGTCTTGAACGCTGTCAAAGCCCACTATAAGAATATGATTCACCCCCCCCCCCTCAAAAAAAACAACAAAAAACGTTTTCCGATAAGGATGAGGCCATTTGTGCCTCTTGGGCTCTCTCGGGAGAGGCCTCTTGGAGGCCTCTTGGGGCGTAATTGGGGGCTTCTTGGCGGTATGAGAGGCATCTCTGAGGCCATCTTGAGCCAGCTAGCTTGACCGTCTTGGAGGGCATCTAAGCTGTCGTGGAGCGGGGAAGAAAGCTCCTGGAGCCCCGCCACCGCCATGGAGGAGTGGGCCTGCCCCCCCCCCCGAGCCTCGAACGCCAGTTATACACGCACACGCACACACATACGTATATTTATATTTATATAAACAAATCAACTAAAACATGAACCAAACACACATACATGAACAAACAATTAAGCAACTCAGTATGTACATATATATATATATATATATATATATATATATATAATACATGCATGCACGTACGTACACATGCATACATATATGCATGCATGAATGCATGCATGATTGAATGTATGTAGGTACGGATGCATGTATGTGCGTCTGTATGTATATGCGTATATATGCATGCATGCATGGATGGATTCACTTGCATGGGTATAAGCATTTAGGCGTAACTGCGTTTATAAATGACGTCAAACATTATAGAGTTAAACAGATATGTTGGAAGGATGGAGCAGGAGGGAATGTCAAGGAATACGTGCGAATATACCACTGTTGTAAGTTTCTCGGCATCCAACATGACCTCGATGCAAGTCGTTCCATCTGTCATTAATCTGCGTCACGTGCCCGCCTTGTGTTGCGGAGGTGGTGTGCGCATGCTTCTCGAGCGAGGTAACTGTGGCGTTCAAGAGCCGTGTGCCCGCATCCATCTCGCCCGCGCCGTCCCTGCGCCCGCCAGTTGAACCTGAACAAGATCAGGGACGCGCAGGTGATCATCGCCGCACCAGACAGTGCACCATTCCCTGTTGACGGCCAGGGGTTGCAGAAGGACGATGACGACAACGAATGGTTGTCGATACTTGCATGCATTGTGGGCCAAGCGCGCCGAGAGACCGAGGCGCTCGAGATATTTGTGATTGAGACCCAGCTAGAGCTAGCAGATGTCCCGCCTGGGCGGGCGGCCAGCCAAGCAGACGAAGTGATCGAATATCTGACTTCAGAGCTCGGGGATGGTTGGTGCGTTTGGCCATGGCTGCTGAGCTCGGAGCAGCTGGGGCTGCCCCAGGAGCGCACTAGGATGCACATCTGTGGTAGGAGGAACAAGCTGTTCAAGGATGGAGCGGACCATCCACCATGTTTGCGCCCAGAACAGTTCCGTTTGCCAAAGTTTCAGCTGGCAGATATGCTCGACAGGAGCCTCCCGAAGGTCCAGGTGACTGACCTGGATGATGCCATGCAGGCGAATTTAAGATCGTACAAGGATATTTGCATGCTCGAGTCTGCTGGCAACATTTATGTGTGTGATTTAAGCACGCCTCCCAAAGACTTGCCGAGGGCGAACATTTGCCCCGAGCTCACGCAAGACAACCATCACTTGTTTGTCTTTGAAAAGGGGACGCTGGATTTCACGATCCATCGGTTCCTGTCGCCAGCAGAGAGGTTCATGATTCAAGGCTTCTCCCCCGAGGTTGCCACTAATTTTTCAGATGCCAGCTGTGCTGTCTCAGCCTCGGGCGCTGCGTGCTCGATGGTCTGCATTGGCCTCTCAGTGGCATGCTGCTTTACAGACCACCGCTAAGTGTCATTGCGACGTGCAGCGTCGCCGCGACTCGAGGGGGCGCTCTGTGCAACCGCCCATGTAGAGGAGATGAGGGCGACCATGCAGGGGGGGAGTACCCACCTATATATATATATATATATGTATATGTACATATATACATACATACATACATACATACATACATACATACATACATACATACACACATACATACATACATACATGCATGAATACATACATACATACATGCATACATACATACATACATACACACATACATACATACATACATATATCATATGCATGCAAGCACGTGTACAATTATACGTACATGCTTATATACGTATACACCTATGTAGATACATTCATATGCACGGCTATGAAGGTTACGTCAACTCGCACACGTTCGGACATATATAAGTATACAAGGGCGCACGTACACATATGCGCATGTAAGCCTACGCTTGCAACGCCTCCATGCACATGCATCGATACACACATATAGGTACACACATATCTGTATATGTATACAGATATGTATGTTTTCTCACGTCGGTCCACGCATCGACTAAGACACCATGCGCCAAACTCAATACATGTGTGTATATACATATATACAGTTGTAAGTGCATGCATATATGCTATCACACAACGGCATATTAACACACCTACACATATGTAATGATACGGGATGCACGTGAGAGGGACGGATCGATATCTACGTATGGCGGGATACAGAAATATCGTGAGCGGGGGTGCCACAGAGGGGAACTAAGGAGAGCGAGAGCGAGGGAGAGAGAGAGAGAGAGAGAGAAAACGAGACAATACTATCTACCAGAGAAAGAGAAAAAGAGAGAGAGAGAGAGAGACAGAGATATAGAGAGATACCTACAACGTAAAAAGAGCGAGCGAGACCTGAACAGAGTGAGGGAGGGAGAAACAAAGAGAGAGGGACAGACAGATAACCAGAGAGAGAGAGACAGAGACAGAGACAGAGAGAGATACAGCGAGAGAGAGAGAGAGAAATAAGAACGACGAAACGAATCAATAAAACTAGACAACAACAAAAAAACTGATACGTCGGATACGCAACAACTGATGTCGGCGAATGCGACTTACAACAATGCGGTCTGGGGCTAGACGTCGAGCTAACGTTAGAAATCAAATCCATGGCGACACATGGGGGTGGGAACGCACATGCATACGATCATACAGACACACACACACACGTCGGCATTGCACTGGAAGCGGGGAGATACCGTTATATGACGCAATGTATTTAGATGAGGGCGATGGGCGCACTAATCAGATTGACGTGCTTCGACGAAGGCGCTGCGTTATATATGTTTCCCGCTCGCTGCCAGTCTTGCCTGACAGTCGTTCCAGGCGGAGTTGCGTTTATCCTGCTGTCCTCTAGTCCTCCTGTCCTCCGCCCCTGCCTCCTGTCCTCCGCCCCCACCCTCCCCTCGCCCCATCCCCTGGCGCTCCCGCCCTCCTTCTCCTCCTGGTCCTTTTTCCTCGATCCATCTCCCCCTCACATTCCTTTCCCTCGCTGTCAGCGATGATATTCGACCGCTTGCGGGTGCAACTTCAGTCGTGCAGGAACTTGTCAAACACTGACCGCCTCCTCCTGACCTATTTGTCCCTAGTGCCTTGGTGCGCGGTTCCGTCCATCGTCTCCAATCTTCCCTTCCTCGTTGTACGCACCTGCGTCTGTGCGCTGCTTATGATGCGTTGCAAGATGATGATGATGATGATGATGATGATGATGATGATGCTGCTGCTGCTGATGATGATGATGATGATGATGATGTTGCTGATGCCGGTTTCTCGCCTCCCCGTTTCTACTTACACTACGGCCCAGTTTCTACTTACACTACGGCCCAGTCGTCTCACAAATGCCAACCAACGAATTAGAAATCCCAGCCGCGATAAGAAGATACACGTGATCACCGACTGCGCAGTATAATTATACCATGGCGGATATGGTGGATTAGGGGTGCGAGGCTAGTTCAACTAGCACGGAACAGCCCGCTGGCCATGATTGCCACAAAACAACACCACATCGCACATTCTGTGTAGATTATAAAGATGCGAAAACCAAAGCTGCGCGCAAAAAAATTCAAGCGCAAACAAATTCAGAAAACGTTTTCTGAAAAAAACGCACGCCCAGAAAATTTCATTTTTTTTCTGAAAAAAAAGACCTCTGGGAAGGGAGTCCCCAAGAAGCCCCAAAACTACCTGCAAGACGATCCCGCCCGGCCTCCCACGAGATCATCTTAACCATCCGTGTGGCCGCATACGTGCAACCCAGGCAAGGTGGCGGGATGCGCCGCGTTCCATTCGAGAACCACTCGTCCGGTTTTTGGACCGACGCCTGCCGTCAACGTGCGCGGGTGTTCGCATGTATTTCTCCATGTCTGCACGGCGAACACTTCGAAAGTCAGACACGACAAACGCACTGACCACGCAGTATCCCTCCGCGTCCAAAGCGCTACGAATAAACCCCGCGAAACACCCTTCAGATTCTGACCCCCTACCATTTTGGGTTGGACCGACGGACATGACAAATCGCACAGTCCAGACACCTGCACAGGGTCTCGACATCAAGGGCGACGCACACGCTGTCCGAAGTGTCGGACATCTTTCCAAAAGGCCACCAGAGACAGGCATACACGCCTCCAAACCAAATCGTCCCTCCTCCTTCTCCTCCTCCTCCTCCGATGACCCTCCTCCGCCTCACCCCCACCCTCGCCCGCCTCCTCCTCCTCTTCCGCTTTCTCCTGCTTGGCTTTCCTCATTCATCGGCTTCGTCCTCCCACTCGCTCTCACCCCCGTTGGTCGTACTTCTACGGATCGTGGCACCTGCGCTCGCATGGGTATCATTTGCATGCCTTGTAATTTTGGGTGCCCTTCTTTTCGTCGCGCGCGACATTGCTACTGTCCACGGAAGGAGCCCGCCCACCCAAAGAAACAAGACAACACCAGTACGCCCCAGGACAGCAACACGACATCTCGAAGTCGATCAAGGGGTCGACGGATGTGGCGTAAGCATATCGAATCCACGTCCGGAAGTGACGTGTTGCCGGAGGCAGGTCCGCGGATGCTGTAATGCAATGGATCCAATGTGTCCAATGCTTGCATAATTCCTACATATTGTATTGTATTACATTATTATGTCTCCCCCCCTAACCCCCCCCCTGGAGTCGCGCCACTTCCATCGACCCTCAGGAGGAGGGCCCCTTCTGGGCCTCAAAATCTAGAAAAACCTATGGAAAACCGATGATTTGGGCACCTTGAGCCTTTTGGGGATCCAAGAGGGCCCCAAGACGGCTCCAGATGGCCCCAAGACGGCCCAAGACGGCCCTAAGACGGCCCGAGATGGCCCCAAGAGGGCCCAAAAAGAACCCAAGACGGCCCAAGAGGGCTCCAAGAGCGCCCACAAGAGCGCCTCCAGAGGCCAAAAACATAGATTTTCCTTACGTTTTTGAAAGATTTTAGCTTTCTCGCCTTTTTCGCCTCTCCGAAGCCCATGACGGCCCGAGCAGCCTCCAAGATGGCCCCAAGAAGGCCCAAGAAACACCCAAGGGGGCCCCAAGACGGCCCCAGAGGGCCACAAGACGGCCCAAAGAGGCCCCCAAGACGGCCCAAGAAACCCCTGAGACGGCCCAAGAGGACCCCAAGAGGGCCCCAAGGCGGCCGCGAGAGGCCCCCAAGAAATCCTCCGAAGGGGCCAAACGGCGCGAAAGCGCCCCAAGACGGCCCAAGACGCCCCCAAGAGGCCCCAAGAGGCCACCAAGAGGCCCCCAAATGGCCCCAAAAAGCCCCCCAGAGACCTCCGAAAAGTCCCCAAGAAGCCTCCAAAAGGCCCCAAAGAAGCCCCCCAAAGGCCACATAGCGACTGGAGTGTAATATTATTTCCCCCCCTGGACGAACTGCGGCGCAGCGCCAGCCAGGTGGAAGTTGGTCACGGCGGCGCCCATGATTAGAGCCAGCGCTGGAAGGGAAGATGGGGAGGGAATCAAACAAGGGGGGGAAGAGGCCAGAAAAAGTCCCCAAGAGGCCCAAAGAAGCTCCCAAGAGGCCCCCAGGAGGCCCCCAAGAGGCTCCCAGAAGGCCCCGCGACGTGACTGTACGTGCTCCGGACGTGCACCCCGCGAAGCGAGAGGAATCCTCGTCCGGATGTGACGTGCTGAGCGGCAGCGTTTTCCGGCGAACGCCTTCATGCAATGTATCCAATGTTTCCAAACATTGCATAATTGCAACATGTCGTATTGTGTTGCATTATTATGTCCCCCCCCCTACCCCCCCCCTGGGGCTACGCCACATCCGTCGACCCAAGATGGCCACCCCCTCCCGGGGCTCAAAAACCGACCACAACCTATAGAAAATCAATGGTTTCGACCTCTTGAGCCTCTCGGGGGGCCACGAGGGCGCCAAGACGGCTCAAGATGGGCCCAAGAAGCCCCAAAAAGCCCAAATGACGGCCCAAGAGGGCCCCAAGAGTGCCCACAACTGCGCCTCCAGATGCCGAAATCATTGTTATTCCTATGGCTGTGGCGATATTTCGGCGTTCTCGCCTCTGCGGCCCAAGCAGCTTCCCCAATCGCCCCAAAACAACCCAAAATGTCCTCAAGAGGGCCCCAAGACGGCCCAAGAGTGCCCCAGCACGGCCCGAATATGCCCCCAAGACGGTCCAAGAGGCCCCTAAGACTGCCCAAGAGGACCCCAAGAGGGCCCCAAGGCGGCCGCGAGAGGCCCCGACGGCGTCCGAAGGGGCGAAACGGCAGAAAAACACCCAAGACGGCCCAGGACGCCCCCAAGGACGCCCCCAAGGGGCCCCAAGAAGCACCCAAAAGGCTCCCACGAATTCTCCAAGAAGCCTCCACAAGGCCCCATAGAAGCCCCCCAAAACCCACACAGCGACTGGAGTGTGCTGTATCCCCCCCCCCAGGGCGAAGTGCAGCGCAGCGCCAGCCAGGTGGAAGTTGGTCACGGCGGCGCCCATGATTAGTGCTGGCGCTGGAAGGGGATATGGTGAGGGAGTATGAAAAGGAGGGAAGGGGGAAAGGCCCCAAAGACGACCCCAAGACGGCTCAAGACGCCCCCACGAAACCCCCGAAAACCCCCAAAACGACTTCACTGTACGTACTCCGGACGTGCACCCCGCGAAGCGAGATGAATCCACGTCCGGAGGTGACGTGCTGAGCGGCAGCGTTTTCCGGCGAACGCCTTAATGTAACGTATCCAATGTATCCAAAGATTGCATAAGTGCAGCATCTTGTAGTGTGTTACATTATTATGTCTCCCCCCCAACCCCCCCAGGGGCTACGCCACATCCGTCGACCCAAAGTGGCCACCCCCATTTGGGGCTCATAAGCATACCAACATCTATGTAAAATCGATGATTCGGGACTTTGGGCCCTCTGGGAAGCCCAATAGAGCTTCAAAGCGGCTCCATATGGCTTCAAAACGGGCGAAGACGGCTCCAAGACGGTCCATGATGGCCCCAAAAGGGCTCAATAAACTCGTAAGACGTCCCAAGAGGGCCCCAAAACGACCCCCAAGAGTGCCTCCAGAAACCAAGATCATCAATTTTCCTAGATTTGTTTGATGATTGTAACGTTCTCGCCTTTCTCCCCTCTCAAAAGCCCATGGCCGCCCAGGCAACCACCAGAACTATCTCAAAAAGGCCCGGGAAACCCCCAAAAAGGCATCCAAACGGCCCAGGAGGGCCCCAAGACGGCCCAAAGAGGCCCCCAATGCGGTCAAAAAAAAACCTGAGACGGCCCAAGAGGACACCAAGAGAACCCCAAGGCGGCCGCGAGAGGCCCCCAAGACGGCATCCGAAGGGGCGGAACGGCGCAAAAACGCCCCAAGACGGTCCAAGACGCCCCCAAGAGGCCACGACAGGCCCCCAAGAGACCCCCAAGGGGCCCCCAAAAAAACCCAAGAGGCCTCCAAAAACTCCCCAAGAAGCCTCCAAGAGGCTTCAAAGAAACCCCCACAAGGCCACAAAACGACAGGAGTGTAATGTTACTCTTCTCCCCCTGGACGAACTGCGGCGCAGCGCCAGCCAGGTGGAAGTTGGTCACGGCGGCGCCCATGATTAGAGCCGGCGCCGGAAGGGAAAATGGGGAGGGAGTACGAAAAGGAGGGGGGGAGAGGCCCCCAAAAAGTCCTAAAGAAGCTCCCAAGAGACCTCCAGGAGGCCCCCAGGAGGCTCCCAAGAGGCCCCGCGACGACGTGACTGTACGTGCTCCGGACGTGCACCCCGCGAAGCGAGAGGAATCCACGTCCGGAAGTGACGTGTTGCCGGAGGCAGGTCCGCGGATGCTGTAATGCAATGGATCCAATGTGTCCAATGCTTGCATAATTCCTACATATTGTATTGTATTACATTATTATGTCTCCCCCCCTAACCCCCCCCTGGAGTCGCGCCACTTCCATCGACCCTCAGGAGGAGGGCCCCTTCTGGGCCTCAAAATCTAGAAAAACCTATGGAAAACCGATGATTTGGGCACCTTGAGCCTTTTGGGGATCCAAGAGGGCCCCAAGACGGCTCCAGATGGCCCCAAGACGGCCCAAGACGGCCCTAAGACGGCCCGAGATGGCCCCAAGAGGGCCCAAAAAGAACCCAAGACGGCCCAAGAGGGCTCCAAGAGCGCCCACAAGAGCGCCTCCAGAGGCCAAAAACATAGATTTTCCTTACGTTTTTGAAAGATTTTAGCTTTCTCGCCTTTTTCGCCTCTCCGAAGCCCATGACGGCCCGAGCAGCCTCCAAGATGGCCCCAAGAAGGCCCAAGAAACACCCAAGGGGGCCCCAAGACGGCCCCAGAGGGCCACAAGACGGCCCAAAGAGGCCCCCAAGACGGCCCAAGAAACCCCTGAGACGGCCCAAGAGGACCCCAAGAGGGCCCCAAGGCGGCCGCGAGAGGCCCCCAAGAAGTCCTCCGAAGGGGCCAAACGGCGCGAAAGCGCCCCAAGACGGCCCAAGACGCCCCCAAGAGGCCCCAAGAGGCCACCAAGAGGCCCCCAAATGGCCCCAAAAAGCCCCCCAGAGACCTCCGAAAAGTCCCCAAGAAGCCTCCAAAAGGCCCCAAAGAAGCCCCCCAAAGGCCACATAGCGACTGGAGTGTAATATTATTTCCCCCCCTGGACGAACTGCGGCGCAGCGCCAGCCAGGTGGAAGTTGGTCACGGCGGCGCCCATGATTAGAGCCAGCGCTGGAAGGGAAGATGGGGAGGGAGTCAAAAAAGGGGGGGAAGAGGCCAGAAGAAGTCCCCAAGAGGCCCAAAGAAGCTCCCAAGAGGCCTCCAGGAGGCCCCCAAGAGGCTCCCAGAAGGCCCCGCGACGTGACTGTACGTGCTCCGGACGTGCACCCCGCGAAGCGAGAGGAATCCTCGTCCGGATGTGACGTGCTGAGCGGCAGCGTTTTCCGGCGAACGCCTTCATGCAATGTATCCAATGTTTCCAAATATTGCATAATTGCAACATGTCGTATTGTGTTGCATTATTATGTCCCCCCCCCCTACCCCCCCCCCCCCTGGGGCTACGCCACATCCGTCGACCCAAGATGGCCACCCCCTCCCGGGGCTCAAAAACCGACCACAACCTATAGAAAATCAATGGTTTCGACCTCTTGAGCCTCTCGGGGGGCCACGAGGGCGCCAAGACGGCTCAAGATGGGCCCAAAGGCCCCAAAAAACCCAAATGACGGCCCAAGAGGGCCCCAAGAGTGCCCACAACTGCGCCTCCAGATGCCGAAATCATTGTTATTCCTATGGCTGTGGCGATATTTCGGCGTTCTCGCCTTTGCGGCCCAAGCAGCTTCCCCAATCGCCCCAAAACAACCCAAAATGTCCTCAAGAGGGCCCCAAGACGGCCCAAGAGTGCCCCAGCACGGCCCGAATATGCCCCCAAGACGGTCCAAGAGGCCCCTAAGACTGCCCAAGAGGACCCCAAGAGGGCCCCAAGGCGGCCGCGAGAGGCCCCGACGGCGTCCGAAGGGGCGAAACGGCAGAAAAACACCCAAGACGGCCCAGGACGCCCCCAAGGACGCCCCCAAGGGGCCCCAAGAAGCCCCCAAAAGGCTCCCACGAATTCTCCAAGAAGCCTCCACAAGGCCCCATAGAAGCCCCCCAAAACCCACACAGCGACTGGAGTGTGCTGTATCCCCCCCCCCCCAGGGCGAAGTGCAGCGCAGCGCCAGCCAGATGGAAGTTGGTCACGGCGGCGCCCATGATTAGTGCTGGCGCTGGAAGGGGATATGGTGAGGGAGTATGAAAAGGAGGGAAGGGGGAAAGGCCCCAAAGACGACCCCAAGACGGCTCAAGACGCCCCCACGAAACCCCCGAAAACCCCCAAAACGACTTCACTGTACGTACTCCGGACGTGCACCCCGCGAAGCGAGATGAATCCACGTCCGGAGGTGACGTGCTGAGCGGCAGCGTTTTCCGGCGAACGCCTTAATGTAACGTATCCAATGTATCCAAAGATTGCATAAGTGCAGCATCTTCTAGTGTGTTACATTATGATCTCTCCCCCCCAACCCCCCCAGGGGCTACGCCACATCCGTCGACCCAAAGTGGCCACCCCATTTGGGGCTCATAAGCATACCAACATCTATGTAAAATCGATGATTCGGGACTTTGGGCCCTCTGGGAAGCCCAATAGGGCTTCAAAGCGGCTCCATATGGCTTCAAAACGGGCGAAGACGGCTCCAAGACGGTCCATGATGGCCCCAAAAGGGCTCAATAAACTCGTAAGACGTCCCAAGAGGGCCCCAAAACGACCCCCAAGAGTGCCTCCAGAAACCAAAATCATCAATTTTCCTGGATTTTTTTGATGATTGTAACGTTCTCGCCTTTCTCCCCTCTCAAAAGCCCATGGCCGCCCAGGCAACCACCAGAACTATCTCAAAAAGGCCCGGGAAACCCCCAAAAGGGCATCCAAACGGCCCAGGAGGGCCCCAAGACGGCCCAAAGAGGCCCCCAATGCGGTCAAAAAAAAACCTGAGACGGCCCAAGAGGACACCAAGAGAACCCCAAGGCGGCCGCGAGAGGCCCCCAAGACGGCATCCGAAGGGGCGGAACGGCGCAAAAGCGCCCCAAGACGGTCCAAGACGCCCCCAAGAGGCCACGACAGGCCCCCAAGAGACCCCCAAGGGGCCAAAAAAAAAACCCAAGAGGCCTCCAAGAACTCCCCAAGAAGCCTCCAAGAGGCCTCAAAGAAGCCCCCACAAGGCCACAAAACGACAGGAGTGTAATGTTACTCTTCTCCCCCTGGACGAACTGCGGCGCAGCGCCAGCCAGGTGGAAGTTGGTCACGGCGGCGCCCATGATTAGAGCCGGCGCCGGAAGGGAAGATGGGGAGGGAGTACGAAAAGGAGGGGGGGAGAGGCCCCCAAAAAGTCCTAAAGAAACTCCCAAGAGACCTCCAGGAGGCCCCCAGGAGGCTCCCAAGAGGCCCCGCGACGACGTGACTGTACGTGCTCCGGACGTGCACCCCGCGAAGTGAAAGGAATCTTCGAAATTAGGCGTGGAAGGACGGGCACGTATCTGGCTCGCAGCGTCATGTTTTACAATGTTGCCGTCGGTGAGCGCGACCCAATCGACCAATACAAAAACGTTTTCCCTGCCAGATGCTGGGGACAAATGACTGGCAATCCCCCACACATCCACGCCGTTTGCTTGCGCAGGCCGCTCGAAGTACATGGTGAGTGGTATGTCCTGGGGAGCCTGCTCGTGTTCCATGGTGTGCTGCTTGTGAGCAGCCCACCTCCAACAGAGGTGTCCTCGGTGAGTGGGCATCACTTTGCCGCCGCACATCAAAGACACAGACAGAGCCCACAAGGCCCCCAAGAGGACCCCGTGAGAGAGATCCCAACATTTTTCGAAACTGATAAAGTGGTATCTAATGTATTGCTGGGCCAAAACGTTCACACTCATAGCAAACCTATTTCTTGCCCGCGAACCCGCGCCCACCACACTCGCTGTAGCTCCCACCCCAATATCGCGTCTTCCGTTGACTTCTCCACTTTTCGTGGGGTCGGCGGAATGGCGTTTAGCGTTTTGAACATCCTGCTCTTCCTTCTCACGCTTCTGATTATTCCTGTCCTCTTCATCCTCTCGCATTGCACTGTTCCATTATGGCGTAGCAAAGCGCGTTCCTGCAAGGACTAAATCGCCTGTCGACTGCAGCTGGTGTCGCAAGGCGCTGCTGGCATCGAACTTCTGCCGAATTACCTGGGCGGCAAAGGCAGCGCAACAATCCTCACGCGTGTGGGCCATTTCTTGGGGATTCTCTGTGATTTCGCGCTGGCTGGCTGGAGCATCCGCGCCTGGCTGGTTTGACAACACCCAAATCGACTGATTAACCGTCCCCTACCTAGTGAATTTTCTCTCCACCCATAAAGCATGGGACAGTCCAGATAGGAAGCGTAAAGGGAGGGAAACACTCACCAACTTGGATGATGAATGTGGGATAGAATGAATGGTACAAATTCCGAGGACAGAAACATGGTGCTGATAGTACGCATTTCCCTTTGACGCGAGGTCGCCGCGCGAGCCGTCCTTATCTTGCCGACTTTGCCAACATCTGTCAATAACCTGTGGCCACTGACAAGAATCGTTCGCCAACGATGCTTCCGACTTGCGCTCAGATTGATTCTACCTCCTCCGCTGCACACGCTGGCTCCGTTGTTGGCATCTCCTGTGCCGAGAGTGCGCCTTGCCATTCTCCAAAAAAAGCACAAGCTGTCCACGGAAACTTCGGCGGCGGGCCCAGGGGCGGAGGCAGAGGGGGCCGGCCTTCTCAGAAGGCGTCGGGACCTCTCAGAGGCCCTCGCGCCTTCCAGCAAATGAGGGCCAACGCTATCGGGGGCCCGGCACCGGTGGGGCACATCGACCTGGAATCGGCGATACATCGCCGACAGATCGGCGATAGGCCCCTGATAGCGAAGCCGCCCCTTCCTGGGCGCGGTGGGTCCATCGGGCCCCTACCGGCGATCACAACGGGCGATTGGGGCTCGATGCGTCCCCCCCCCCCTTATGCCCCTATCCCCTCTATCGTTGCCCCTGGGGGAGTCTTCCAGGCCTCCTCCGAAGACGCAGACGGCTTCTCGGAAGGCGCGGGGGCCTCTGAGAAGCCCCGCAGACTTCCAAGAAGGCCTGCCCCCTCTCACCTCCCCCTTGGGCTCGCCGCCGAGAACTGCCTCCATCGGCTACACGCGCGAGTGACCCTATCTAGACCAGAGTGACCTTTGGTGCGCGGCTTCACGGGGGGGACGCGGGGCGGCCAAGCCTGGGCGCGCAAGCTGCTGCTGCCACCGCTTCGCGCTCAGCGATCGGGGTGGCCCTCTTCGGGCCCGCACCCAAAGGCCTCTCCGGCGAAAAGGCCACTCTTACGTCTAGTCGACTGGCAGGCGCCTGCGCGCCCCAGCGGCACGTCGGGGGCTGCGCCCCCCCGGCCACCAGCGCAGGCAGCTGCCGACCTCCTCCGCGTGGCGTGCGTGGGAGCCGCTGCTTGACGCGGGCGGCTCTCCTGGACGCGCCCGGGCGCAGGGAGCACGAGGGCTTCGGAGGCCCCTCCTGGGGGCCGAGCCCGGCCAGGATCGGCGCGCGCGCCCCCGCAACGCCGGGCCGCGGCAGCCCGGGCTCGGCGGAAGAGTCGGCCGAAGTCCGGGCCGGCGCCCACAGCCAGATCAGGGCGTCCAGCGGCGGCGAGCGAGGGGGGGAGGTGAGAGAAGGAGAAGGCCTTCCCAGAAAGCTCGGGAGCCCCCCGGCCTTCTGAGGAGTCTTCGAGGCCTTCCCCGAAGACGCAGCGAACATGCCAGGAGGTCGGCGGGCTTCTGAGGAGCCCGCCGCCTTCCAGGCCTTCTGCTCTCTCGCTTCCCCCCTTCGCTCGCCGCCGAGTCAAGCGGCACCGCTGCCGCCAGCGCAGGGGCCGGCCGATCTCCTCTCCGCACACCATCACGGCAAAGCTGGCGATGGAGACGGCGCCGCTCCCTTCCCCCGCTGCCTGGGCCCGCTCGGCGACCAATGTCGACCGGTCGCAGGAGGCAGGTGGGCGCGAAACTGCGCCGGCTAGTCTAAGAGACAAACAGACCTACCTCGCTTTTGACCACCCTCGCTTCCAAGAGATACCAAGCGATGCCAGACTACGGCCTGTACTGGTTAGGCCGCTTGACGAGGCGCGTGGTATGACTTGGTTTTGCCCGGAAGCGAAAGCGGGGTGGGTAACTCACGCTCTGATAGTCGGCTTGCCTGGCAGCGATGCTTGAGCGAAACTGCGACAGGATGAGCAAGATGCCGCTGGCGTTCTTGGCCTTGGACCAGATCTGCTTGTGGTGCTGTCGCCATCCTGATAGCTTTCACAAGCTCGTGCAAAACATATCGGGGCTCCAATGTTGATATGCGGTAAGCGGTAGGGTGACGCCAGTTCTGCACAACCGAGATAGCGCGCTCAGCAAAGGTGGGCAACCTGCACAGGAATGACGAGGAATTGGCATCAACGACGACGACGGGCGGCCACCGAGTATCACAGTAACTCCATCCTGATCGAGTGAAAGAACATGGCCGTACGCCGCACATGCCACAGCCGCTTTAATGTGCGCGCCCACAGGACGCGAACAGCCAACACATCAATGTCATTGCGCCTGAACGCATTGGAAGGCGCTCCAGGCCACCTCATCTTCGCGAAGGCAGGCTCGAAGAACGCATTAATTGCGACGCGCCCCACGTCACGACTGGTAACCTTGTGCTTGCTGTCGCTTGGAATGGTCACCCCCTCCCCAGGTCCTAGCTTGATGTGAAAGAATGGGGCCCGGCCTTTCCCGTGCGGCATGCCCTGAGTTACCCACTCCAGGAGCCCAGCCTGCTCAGGGACCATGGTTTTTTGCGAACAGTTGGACGGAAACACTATGACGTCAACCTCACCTGTAAGCTGGATCAAGATGTTGTCGTAGGCGTCCATATGGAAATTTCCGAACCGGGCGCCTAACCACAAGTAGCTGTGAACGTGCTCCAACTCCCCTTCGAGACCGAGGGGTCTAGAGAAGTCCAGAGACTCCGCCAACTTCGGCAGTCGGCGCAGGTTCACCTCCGAGGCCCCAACGCTCGTACCCCAGGCATGGCCAGCCTTCTTGCCAGCCTCATCGAGCTGACCAACAGCGCTGAAGGACGGATAGTTCATGGGACCCTTGCCCAGCATCGACCGCGCCGCTGCGTCCGCCAGTGTTGCCGCAGGTGAGCAGTGCTCCTGCAGCAGCCACGGGAACAACGCGTCCATTGCAACCTGTACCTCCTGCGAGCCGGGCCCGTGCCGGGGCAGCAGCCGCCGCGTGAACCGCACGAGGGCCTCGTGGCACACGGCGCTCCCGCCGTGGAAGAGGCCCACCTTCGCCGGGGCGGCGCCAGCCTCCGGCTCCGAGCCCGCGAGGTCCTGCAGGGTGGCGTTGACCACCCAGGCCGGCAGCAGCCCGCCGGCGTCGAAGCGCGCGACCTCCGCCCGCGCGAGGGCGGCGCCGACCTCCGAGGCAAGGATCACGCTCTCCCGCAGCGGGCGCAGGCCGGCCCGCGCATAGGCGGCGGCCTCCTCGCCGCGGCCGAGCTCGCTGGGCTCCTTGGAGGGCTGGGCGGCGGCGCAGTCGTGGCCCGCGGGCGGCCGCGGCCTGTAGCTCTCGAAGAGGCGGTCGCGGAGGGCCCCCGTGCGCAGGAGCGCGCGCAAGCGGCGCCGCGGCTCCTCCTCCAGCGAGTAGAACGCGCCCCGGCAGACGCGCACGAAGGCGTCGACGTTCTCCGCGATGGGCACGACGTAGCCCGCCGGGTTCTCCCTGAAGAAGGCCACGTGCAGGCAGACGCGGGCCACCTCGTCCCCGCCCGCGAGGCTGGCTGCGTGCAGCGACTCGTGCGAGCTCCGCCGGCCGCTTGCGTTCCCCCGCCTCAGCGCCGCCCTGCACGGCCCCCGGGCCTCCGCCACCAGCAGCTCCTCGCAGAGGCGATCGAAGACGCTGGCCGTGCCGGGGCCTCCCGCCGCGGGGCGCCGCGCGAGCCTGCCCTTCCCAGCCCGCGCGCCCGCCGCGGGCGCCTCCGTGCGGCCGCCGCGCCCCTTGCCGGCCTGCGCCGCGCCCACCTCGGCAGCCCCGCAGGCGCCGGGCTCCTCGGAGCCGCACTGCCCCTCGGCCGCCGCAGCCGCCCGCGCGGGGCAGCCGACGAGGCCGGCGAGGTGCGCGAGCAGCGAGCCGAGGCGGGCGGCGGGGGCGCCGCGCAGGGCGCCCATGGGAGCCCGCGGAGCGCGCGGCGCGAGCGGAGCCAAAGCGGCTTGAGCCCAAACATGGCCAGGGACCAAAAGGTGGGGAGGACGAGGAGCAAGGAGATGAGGAGCAAGAGGGATGGGTCTGATGATGCTGCTGATGCTGGTGGTGATGAAGGCGATGACGACGCCCGCGCCTGGTGTATCAGTAGTTGCACGCTCCCGACTCTCTGCCAGTCCCTCGGTCTGGCGACTCCTCTTGGCCAAAGTTGCGTGGAGAGGCATGCTGAGAATTGTCTTGGCGCAAGGCCCAACACGTCGCATAAGCAAATGGCGCAGGGAATATCTCTCCCACTGGGTGGCGCGACGCAGGCTTGGTCGCTCGCATGCGAACGCACCCTATGGGGCACGATTTGCGCGAGGGGTGTGCCGAATGGCCAGAGCGACGCCTTGTGGACCCTCCCACTCGGGCCAAACATGGGGCTCCTTGTGGGGCACGACGACGACGGACCAGCAGCATGCAGCATGCAGCAACCAGCGCAAGAGCGGCAGCGGTAGAAATGGGAGCGGGGAAGGCGCGAGGACGAGGCGTGCGGCACGGCGCCGCAGATCGAAGCGAAGGGCCCATCGGCACAGGAGGGTGGGGGCCAGCAGCATGGGAGGGCAGAGAACAGAAGTGATGATGATGCTGCTGCTGCTGGCGATGATGATGATGACAATGCTGATGATGATGATGATGATGATGCTGATGATGATGATGATGAGGATGATGATGATGATGATGAGGATGCTGATGATGCTGATGATGATGAGGATGCTGCTGCTGATGATGATGATGCTGATGATGAGTAACATGAAATTGATACTGGCGACGATGATGCTGATGATGTTTACGATGATGCTGATGATGCTGCTGATGATGACTATGATGATGCCGATGATGATGCTGATGATGCTGCTGATGATGATGATGTTGCTGATGATGGTGGTGGTAAGAGGAGGAGGATGAGGAGGAGGAGGAGGCGGAGAATGAGGAAGAGGATGACGAGGATGAGGAGGAGGAGGAGCAGAAGGACGAGGAGGGGACAGGATGCTGATGAGCAGCGAAGGGGAGCGAAAATGCGGGCCCGTCAACACAGGAGAGGGCTGGGAGCAGGCCGATCCTCCTCTTCTCCTCTCCCCCTCTCCTGCTCTTTTCCCTCCGCCTCCTCTTTCTCTTCGGTGCAAGTCCGCTGTGGCAAGAGGTCCGCTTCGGCTGACCGTCTTCGGCAATCGCCTTCGGCAACTCCTCTTCGGAAGACTCATGTCGGCAGAGGTCCGCTTCGGCAAGCGCGGCTTGGGCAGATCCGTTTGGGCAGCCCCGCTTCGGCGGACTTCTGTAGAAGCCGGCCAGCCGAAAAGGACTTGCCGAAGAGGACGTCCGCCGAAGCGGACTTCTGCCAAAGCGGACGTTCCTCCGTTTATGGGCCTCTTCGGATATCCTGTTGTATTGGTTTCTTCTCGCTCGGCTTCGTGTACATCGTGGAGCTGTTCGTGCAACTTGCGAATGACTGAGGTGAAAGAAACGTTGCGGTTAACAACTTCCTCCTCGTCCTCCTCGTCCTCCTCAGATCCCGAAGGCAACCAGACGCAAACAAAAGAGCCATCACCGTGATGAGGCCAATCGTCGACAAACGGAAACATGGCAATGCAGACTGCCGCGGCAAAATTGAGTGGGACTCTGCACACGGCAATGGAATGTGGTATGCGACGGGCAATGACAGAAAAATGGAAGCACGATGACGTACCATCGCCGTAACCACTACCAACCACACCACCACCAAAACTTATCTCCCTACCTTCGTGCAGCTACCCTCAGCCAGGTCACGCATACATACATCGTCAATGCCAACCTGTTGTGGGGGCTCTCTCTCCCACTTGGAAGTTGATGCTTTCATGCCCAGATCATCCGCCGCGTAGGCTTTAAGAAATTACCCTTTGATACGGCTTATGCTGAGCTGAGCCCTCTTGGGTGCGCTAAGTAAGGCATTTCGAGCCCCAAGCTGTAGAGACGAATCCTCTTCACCGAGCCGCGCGCCAAGCGCATAGGGATAATGCCATTTGCATGTCGGTGACGGTGGACTTTCAGACGGCACCTCCTCGCTCTTCTCTTCCCCGCTTCTGGCCAAGGTGGGCGCCTCGAACGCCGTCTCGTGGATGTACTCGTTCCACAAGTCCTATGCATGAGCAGGATGGGGCGGCGGGCTAGGAGGGAAACGCGGAGTGAATCGACGGAAGGGAGGGCGGGGAGTAGAATGGGATGTGAGACGGAGATGAGGAGTGGAATGCACTTGAGGTGGCCTGTTGGACAAGGGGGGGTTAAAGACGTGTACGTAGACGGGGGGCGGGGAAGAATCAAAGTGGCCGAGGCCGCAGGAGCATGAGCACTGGGAGGAAGAGCAAGAGCAAGATGATGAGGAGGAGGCGGAGGAGGCGGAGGAGGGCAGGCAGGCGCGAAAGCGATGACAAACACGCTACCAGGAGCTCGCCCTCCTGCGCTTTGCGTGCTTGCCGCACCCCGAATGGAACTCATGCCGCCTTCCCCGGCGGCACGACGTGCGAGGACCGAGGCCTACAGGGGCGTTGGCCGCTGCCCTGTTGCCCCTTCGCCTCGTCCAGGGGCCTCTTCGCCGGCGTCGCGGCGACCGCCTGCGAAGTCGCCGCAGGCTCGGCGGGACTTGCCTTAGGTCGGGCAGGTCGTCCTAAAGGCGGATTTCGGGCGAAAAATCAAAGCAACAACAAATATTCAAACATATTTTAAAAATGTAGAAAATCGCCCCCCAGGCTATTGTTTAAAAAACTATGTGGGAATATTCCTCCTGACGAGAGAAAGGCCCGACTGAAGACTTTCCCACCGGCGCGGCGACTGCCTCCTGGTCGGCCTCCGTGGCGGCCACGTCGAGGCCCTCCACCTCGGCAGCCTCCGCCTCCTCCATGGCGGTGGCGCTCCTGCGCCGGAGGTGCGCCGTGAGGTGGTTGTTGCCGCCGCTCCCTCCCATGAACTGGAACCTCCAGACGCGCCTGCGCTTGCCTCCTGAGCCAGGGAAACGAACAGAGACATGAGCAAAAAACCTCGGAGGTCCGCGCGGATCAATCGGATCGGCGCTGGGGCCCCCCGGCGGCGCCTCTGGCGCCGCCCCTGGCGCGCTCCGCGCGCCAGGAAGGGGGGTCCAGCGCCGATCCAAGCAATCGCGCGGACCTCCGCGTTTTCATGTTTATGTTATTCTTCGTTCCCCTACGAAAATCGACTAACCGACCCCTATCCCCATGGGCGTGGCCTGAGCCCAGCTGGCCGATTTACCCCCCGGTAGATGGCGGCATAGGCCTTTCCCTTCGTGTTTCGAGGAGGGTATTCCCAACTGGGGTGGTAAAACGGTGGAGGTCCAGGCTGGGGATGGGGATGTTGCGGCGCGCACAAGGGGGGTAGGGGGGATGGGGGCAAGGCATCTTAGGAGGCTGCTTCTGAGAAGGCGCGGGCCGCACATCTGCAGAGAAGCCCCGTCCCCTCTACGAAGCGGGGGTGCTTCTAAGAAGCCTTCCCCCCTCCCCCCCACCCTCCCCTGCGCGTGGCCGAGGACAAGGGCCGGTTCAAATAGCATGGGGGACACGGGCCCTGAGGGAAACGGGTCCTGCACCCTGAGGACCTTCCCCCAAGTCCAGTTCTTCATCCTGGGTCGTCTCCTGACAGTCCCAGGGCCCGTGGAGGGCCCCGAGAGCCCGAAAACGTGAGCGTTGTCTTCTTCGGCGTTTCGACGTTGGGCGGAAGGGGAGGGGGTAGGAGGAGGGAGGAGAAGGGAAGAGATGAGGAGGAGGAGGAGGAGGAGGAGGAGGAGGAGGAGGAGGAGGAGGAGGAGGAGGAGGACTGTTTAGGACCTGGATCTCTGCTTAGCGCGACTGTTTGCAACAGTGCGTCCTCTGGGGGAGCCTCCACATGCCTGAAACAGGCGCCAGAAACACTCAAGATCTACTCCACGAGGGAGGGGGGAGGAGGAGAGGGGTGCGAGGGCCCGCGCCGATCGGCAAGACAACGCGTAAGAAAACGATCACAAAACGGCGTGAAACACCTTAGGACGTGCTTCCCTCCTGGAAGCAGAAAAATTGTCCCGGCAAAGCAACCTAACAGCGATGTGTAGGAGCATATCTGGAAGCATTCCACTTAAGATTCAGATGAGAATCCAGTTGTAGAATTCTGCTGTTCTCGCAGTCGTAGTCGCATTCACGATGACAGTCGCAGTGGCCTGCATCAGTCTCAGCCTCAGCCTCAGCCTGCCTCAGCATCAGCCTCAGCCTCAGCCTCAGCCTCAGCCTGCCTCAACCTCAGCCTGCTTCAGCCTCAGCCTCAGTCTGCCTGCAGCCTCGGCCTCAGCCTCAGCCTGCCTCAGCCTGAGCCTGCCTCAGCCTCAGCCTCAGCCTCAGCCTGCCTCAGCCTCAGCCTGCCTCAGCCTCAGCCTCAGCCTGCCTCAGCCTCAGCCTCAGCCTCAGCCTCAGCCTCAGCCTCAGCCTCAGCCTCAGCCTCAGCCTCAGCCTCAGAGCCTCAGCCTCAGCCTCAGCCTCAGCCTGCAGCCCTCAGCCTCAGCCTCAGCCTGCCTCAGCCTCAGCCTCAGCCTGCCCTCAGCCTCAGCCTCGGCCTCAGCCTCAGCCTGCCTCAGCCTCAGCCTCAGCCTCAGCCTCAGCCTCAGCCTCAGCCTCAGCCTCAGCCTCAGCCTCAGCCTGCCTCAGCCTCAGCCTCAGCCTCAGCCTCAGCCTCAGCCTCAGCCTCAGCCTGCAGCCTCAGCCTCAGCCTCAGCCTCAGCCTCAGCCTCAGCCTCAGCCTCAGCCTCAGCCTCAGCCTCAGCCTCAGCCTGCAGCCTCAGCCTCAGCCTCAGCCTCAGCCTCAGCCTCAGCCTCAGCCTCAGCCTCAGCCTCAGCCTCAGCCTGCAGCCTCAGCCTCAGCCTCAGCCTCCTCAGCCTGCCTCAGCCTCAGCCTGCGCCTCAGCCTCAGCCTGCCTCAGCCTCAGCCTCAGCCTGCAGCCTCAGCCTCAGTCCTTCAGCCTCGGCCTCAGCCTCAGCCTCAGCCTGCAGCCTCAGCCTCAGCCTCAGCCTCAGCCTGCCTCAGCCTGCAGCCTCAGCCTCAGCCTGCCTCAGCCTCAGCCTCAGCCTGCTTCAGCCTCAGCCTCAGTCTGCCTTCAGCCTCGGCCTCAGCCTCAGCCTGCCTCAGCCTCAGCCTGCATCAGCCTCAGCCTCAGCCTGCCTCAGCATCAGCCTGCCTCAGCCTCAGCCTCAGCCTGCCTCAGCCTCAGCCTCAGCCTGCCTCAGCCTCAGCCTCAGTCTGCCTTCAGCCTCGGCCTCAGCCTCAGCCTGCCTCAGCCTCAGCCTGCCTCAGCCTCAACATCAGCCTGCCTCAGCATTCAAAATGTGGCCCGAGAATGGAATTCTGGGAACTCGAAGAACACGAAGTGGCCTACAGTTGGCTCCGGGCATTCAAAATCATGCCCAGGAATGGAGTTCTGGGAACTCGAAGACCACGAAGTGGCCTACAGTTGGCTCCGGGCATTCAAAATCATGCCCAGGAATGGAGTTCTGGGAACTCGAAAACCACGGAGTGGCCTACAGTTGGCTCTGGGCATACAAAATCGTGCCCAGGAATGAAGTTCTGGGAACTCGAAAACCACGAAGTGGCCTACAGTTGGCTGCGGGCATTCAAAATGTGGCCCGGAAATGGAGTTCTGGGGACTCGAAGACCACGAAGTGGCCTACAGTTGGCTCTGGGCATTCAAAATGCGGCCCGGGAATGGAGTTCTGGGACCTCGAAGACCACGAAGTGTGTAACTGTTTGCTTAAAACGACTTCCGCGGATTCTCCCCGGCACCCGCCTAGACCCCCTCTGGGGAGTCAAGATGCTCTCTTTTGACTACTAGAAGCCTATCAGTCTTCGCTGTTAGGTAAAACGCCATAAACATAAACTTGTGGCGCTCCGCGCGGATGTACTTGATCTGCGCCGGGCCCCCCTCGCTGGCGCGTGGAACGCGCCAGGGGGGGCGCAGGAACCGCCGCCACAGGGGGGCCCAGCGCGGATCCAAGAACTCCGTGCGGAACGCCAAGAGTTTATGTTTATGCAATTTGTTCTTCTTCGACATCAGGACCTGTATCATAAGGATGCACGATGAGGATTCCATGGCCTTGGAAGGCCATTTCGAAGCTTTTCGAGCGGGGCTCGGCCAACGCAAGTGGTCAAGGATGGACCGAGGAGGCAAGGATGCATGGGTACCCTGGGGAGCGTCGCCCATCTTTACGATGCGGGTTGGCTGTAGGACCTGTTTCCCAGACCCCCGACGTCGTGATGTTCTCGCACCGTCGATCCCCAAAGGTCTGGACCCCTTCCCCAAGACCGGTTCCTCCTCATCCTGCGTCGCTTTTTGACGGTCCCGAGGCCCGGGGAGGGCCCCCCGAGGCCGAAGATCGCGAAAAACCTCCCGTCGTGTTCTTGTTCGCAGCGCGAGGAGGAGGATTTTCAACATCAACATCAAATAAGGGTGCCTGCCCAGACAATTAGAGCAGGCTGGCTGGCCAAGGCCAGCAAAAACCTAACACCTGAACAGGTGAGGAAAGGCAGGAGGCCACAGCAGACATCTCCAGCTGGCTGGAGGATTCCCCGTGGCTTGCTGCTTCTCCCCCAGGCATTAGTCTGAACTTGAGTCGCCCTCATCGCGGTGCGCGAGCACCGAGACAAAAGGTGCCTCCCTAGCTCCACGCCGACGCGGGGGCGGAGCACTGGGCAACTCAATCCGAGGATCCTCCTCGAAAAAACAATGGGCCGCCTTCACCTCGGCAGCCCGCGGGTCGGCACCACCCGCTGTCACTGAGACAGCCTGGCGCCCAGCATCAGAGGCAGCATCGCTCCCCCCCCCCACTCCGAACTCCAAGCCGTCCCCTCCCAGAGGTCTTGGATACCTTCAGGGTCTACCCTCAGTGTGGAACAGTAGCTGGGGTAGAGCCCTCTCAGCACTCGGCGCCACAGGCATCTCTTCCGAGCTGTCATCTTCTGGTCACATCTGCCACTGAGGTTGGACTTCTTTAGAGACCCGTGACCAACATGGCTAGCACACCGCGTGCATATATGCAGTACAAAGCCGTCGGCACAGGGCAGGCCGACGACGAAATGGCCATTCCGTCCCATCTCAGTGAAATCCCAATCCCCACACACCCTCGAACAACCGCACGGGGGTGGGCGGAGCTGAGACCGAGAGGCCTTGAGACAGACACGGCATCTCCACCTGCCCGCCACGAATTCCCAGTCATGTTGGGGGCTGTCAGGGTGCGCTCCGCTGGCCCGCCCCACCGGGGCGCGAAACTCAACATCTTTCAAATCGAGCCTGGGCCACTTACACAGCAGCGCCGCCGCAAGCTTGCAAACAGTCTGGGCGACAATTAAAACCTCGTCCAGGGCCTGCACTTGGTCTGGGGAGGGTTCATCGTGCAGGCGGACACCCACCTTCGCGGCCTGATCGGCCTGGAAATTTCCTCGGCGGAGCTGCATTTCATCGTTTGGTACACCCTCCTCCTCGAGAGAAAGGTGTGCTTTGACTTTCCTCACCGACTGTATGCAGTGAGACACCTTCTGGCCGTCCAACAATAGCCCAGCATAGGGCCTCTGATAATGTAACTGGTCACCCATGGGTCGATTAGCCTGGACATAAACGTTGGCACAATCAGTATAATATCACACTGGCCTCCAACCACCTGGCTAGAGCACCCAAAGGCAGCAAACTCTCCTGCCTGGGAAGTTTTGGGGAGGCCAGCATAAGCGGTGCCGAAGCCACGTCCAAGGAACCTGAAAGCCCGATCGAAAATCGCAAGACCCCAGGCCGCCCTGTTGAGTTCTGGCACAATATACCTGGTACAGCTCCCGTCCAGGAACAACTCTGCCATCACCGCCTGCTCATTCTCCTTGACGTCCTCCTCCCATTGCCACAAGGTCTCACACTCCTTGTCGGGTCGGGGCCAGTAGTCACCTGGGTGCGGGAAGATGCCTCGGGTGAGCAGGAGAAAATCTTGAGGGTTTCCTTCGTCCATGGAGTCCACAAGCTCCCGGCACTTCTTTGTTACTATCTCAGCTCGCTCCTCTGCGCAGGCTCTGCAATGCCACAATATGTGCAGCAGCGTGTCCGGTCCTTGACCACACAGTGTGCGCTCGATAGATTCAAGCTGGTAGCCAAGGCAGCGCGCTCTGACTCGTGTCCAGCTGGCATCACAACCGATCGCTCTGACAGCCGCTTTGCCAGTCGGTGAAACCTTGCTCGAGTGAAGTGCCCGCTTGAGCACATCGTAACATAACCCCGGGACCTCCAGGGCGGATTTTTGGGCTGCAACCCGCTCCAGGCTCCGAAGCACAGCTTGTCGCAACAAAACCTTCAAAAGCCCTGGGCTGGCCTCCGTCAAAACCAACTTCTCCCCGAAATCATTTTCCAGAGTGACCCAATCTATGAACTTCCACTGGATTCTCTGTAGGCACATGTACATGGCCGAGAACGGACCCGAGACCTCGCGCCACATGGTCGGCGGCTTCTTCTGGAAGAAAATGCACCAGGCCTCGCGGAGCTCCGCGAAGCTGAAACGCCAGCGGTATGCGCCTGCGTGGGCACAGCAGAATTCCGTGGAATACCTAACAAGAGGTGTCACCGCCGCGAGCCAAGTGGGCTCGTCTTCCAAGATGAGGAGGCTTGTAAGAGATCTCCCTTTGCAACTAGATCCCATCACGGAACCCGCCTGCTGCCGAATGCGGCTGAGCTCCCCGTCCGACACCCCATGGCACTCGGACCCATACAGGACCCCAGGAAGCGGCCCCGAGACCCAGATCTTTTTGGCATGGGAGGTGATCTGTTTTTTCATGCCCCTGGCCTTGCGCGTTTTTGCCTTCAGATTGACCAGGCGTATCTTGAACTTGGACTCTCTGAGGGCCTTCTTGATATACGCTTTCCTTCTGGACCGACCAGCCGTAACATCAATGCCAATATCCACGACGCTATCGCACAGGGGCCCCATGCGGTCGCCGAGGAAAAGCTGAAGCTCCCTGGCCACCAATCCGTCCGAGCAGAAAAGGTTGCCCTGGCTAGCCTTGGAGAGCGAGATCGAGCAGCCGCACTCGTGGACCAGCGCGCGCTCCAATTGCCTCGAACCTTCCTTGATGCCGAAAAGCACTTCCTGAGCTTTCCCCGTGGAGTCAAGACCCGAGTCATCAATAAACTGAGCCGGGAAAATACCCCTAGGAAGACGGAGGTTACCCATCGGCCCCAGGATATACACACGGACAAGGGTCGTGGCCATAGAGCAACCAGCAACCACCCCTCTACGAGCAAAGAGCGGCCCCGCCACAGCAGAGGCCATGCTAACAAATCGCCCGTACCTGTAGGTCTGGATGTACAGCTGAGTTATCTGAATAGGGAAACCAAACTTCCTGGCCTCCTCCTCCAACCTACGATGGGAGAAATTTTCATAAAACTTCGTCATGTCCCAGAGAAGCATCGCCGACCCCCCCCCTTCCTCGTGCTAAGCTCGGCTCGCGCAGCCTGCCGCCACGCCGTGTCGGCAGCGCGCGCAAAGGAACTGCCAGATAAAAAAGGCACGAGCGTTTCTGGCCTCCCACTCCGCGGCCAGCTCCCTTCTGCACTTACCCCAAAGTCTAAACAAGGAAACGGATAAAAAACCGATGGGCCTATATCCCCCTGACGCTTTGGATAAAAGAACCACCTGGGTAATCTAGAGCTGGCGCGGCAGGCTGGAGAGTGATTCGAAGATCGCGAAAAAGAGGCTGACCACCCGCAAGCTGGCGTCGGAGAGCCACGAGTAATGCCGCATGTGAAAACCGTCCACTGCCTGGGCCGTGGACTGCTTGAAGGCAGCCGAGATAGACCTAATGCGATCTGGTGGGACCATTGGAAGAGGCTGACACACCCCCTCAAACATACGATCAGGAGCCTCCGAGGTAGCCTCCCGAAGCTTGGCCCAGCTCGAGGCCTCGCTCTTGAGTAAACTCAGAGGGTCCGTAAGGACCAACCCTCCCGCAGACAAAGTCGTGGTGGGTATCCAACCTGGGGCCTCCTTGGAGGCCAGATGCGCATTCTTTCCCCCCTCCTTGATTCTACTGAGAAGCCAGTTTTTCCACCCAGCCTCACCGTCGCGACGAGCTTCACCTTGAAGCTTGCCGGCATACTTCTGCACAAGGGAGAGCACATCTTGAGCAGCCTCCAGCCACTCAGCCTGGTTCAAGAACGAGCACGAGGGCCGACTCCCTGGTAGCGGAAGCGCTCGCGCAAGAGCTTGGATGGTATCTAGATACTGGTCCCACTCCTCACACCCCTTGATCAGCACGAAAGACGGAGGGTCCAAGATAGCCTCCAGGGTCTTCTGAACTTCAGGAGCTCCATCCCGATACTCAATCATCAAGTCCTGGAACCGATGAGAAACCCACTTGCCCGCGAACAGCTTGGGGTGCCTGAACGGGGGGGCCTTGTCCTTTATGATGGGAACCCAATGGGGCTGCGGTGACTTACTGCGGGCACCGTAAAAGGGCAGCGCCTCCTGGGCCAGGTCACAAAGTTCCTGCTCCGCTAGATCCGCCCACAGGCCGTAGGCCCAGTCCAACATACCTTGGGCCTCCGACACCTTCCCAGCGTGCGCAGTCCCCAGACACCCCTCGGCAACGTTCTGCACCTCGCTCCAGTCGGGGGGAGCACGACTGACACCAATCGGCCTCTCCTTCGGAATAGGCGGCGGCTTGCGAAAAGTGAGCGCGCATAGCTGCGACAGCCGCGGGTACAACTGCAGGTGGACTGGCTTGTGCGGTGACAGCTGCGCCACTTGCACGATGCTCGTCTCCTGGATCCCCTTGGCTATGCCGCCAGCGCACGCAAAATAGTCCAAGAAACTCAGACCTCCCAACGATCTGCAGGTCCCCGAGCCCGACGGTTTGATCAAGGACCCTTCCAGCTTCTCAGGGAAACCAGACTCCAGAAGCAACTCAGGTGCCATATTCCAATCACCCGCAAGAATCGCCTGATGCCCCGACATCTTCACAGTCGCCCCAGCGGTACTCAGAAGGTCCAAGTTTCTGCTCGAGAGCCCCTCACTGTCGAACAGATGCGCTGAGATGACCAGAAACGGAGCATCCCCAGTAAGATGAACCAGAGCATTCGCCAGACGTCCAGGAGCGAGAGCAGAGCCCCACAGAGGCCCGTGAAGACCGAGAAACTCCCGAGCAAGAATGCCCACGCCCCCTGAGGAGCCATCCCCTTGACCAGGAGTCGCAGGACATAGGATGGCCTTCCAACCGTGCCGACTGCACCACGAAGTCGCCCCCTTGATAGCCGACTGACCCACTAAGTGGTGCTCCTGCAGACAAATAATGTGAGCCGTGGTGTTACTCAACCACTCCTTGAACGAGTTCCAGCAAGTGGCGTTACAGGTCTCCGCTCTGAGGCCGAAACCAGAAGGGTCGGGCGGCTCTGGGGGTGCCTGTGGGAAGTCGAAAGAGCTAGCGGCTCCTATCTGACTGGGGACCCCTGGGTGACCAACAGCACAGGCTGCAAAAGGCGCACGGGGCGGAGGAAAGCGGGGACTGCCTCCAGCAGCCCCCTCAGGATGCGACCCCGAAGTCGCTGTCGGGCTCGGAGCTCCCGATGTGGTCGTAGAGCGTGCCGAAGGCGAATTTGGCGAGCCGCTCGCCGTGCTGACGGCCCCGCGAGCACTGGTAGTTGGACATGGCGATGCACTCGAAAGAATAACCGACAGCCGCCTCTTCTCCCCACGCCGAGAAGGGCCACCATCGCCCGCCACGCGATCACGAACAAGGGTCGGCGGGCCCGCCAACCCCCCACACCTCTCGGCAGCCGCCCAGGGACGAACTCACTGGCCCTGCCCAGAAGGCGCAAGGCTTGCGCCCAGAGCTTTACCGTCCCCGACCGACTGGGACCAGGGAAACGTGGAGCCGTCCACAGGGCAGTCTGCCGAGGGTCCGCCAGCGGCGGTGGACGCCCCCCCTCCATTATTCCCCATTGGGGGGGGGGGCTCTGGCCACATTGACGGCTGGGCCCGACGAACAGCTCGACCTCCGCGTCGTTCCAGGCGACGATGGGGCCGAACCAGTCGACGCGGAAATCGCCGCTGGCGTAGCCGATGTAGAAGAAAAAGTACTGCTTCTCGCAAACCTCGACTGCCCACCAGCCTTGGCCACATCACAGTAGTTGAAACGTACACGGCCTCCCCGAGTCGATCGAGACCGACTGCCATGCACAATAATGCCTCGTAACGTGTTACCCGCACTCCGATGCGCCCGCCGCTGCAGCAGCCGCACCTTTGCTTGCGCCCTTCGCCGAAGCTGCTGCGACCGCAGCCCGAGCCTCGGCCTTAAGCTGCTCGCTGTCACCAGCTCCACCCGCAGTGCCTGGCTGGCCATCAGGAGGAACGCCCGACCCAGGCTGAGCAGACTGCCCAGGCTGCCCAGCTGCTGCAGGCGCTGGCTCCTCCTTGGACTCCTCCTCGTCGATCGCGCGGCGCTTCTTCGCCGCCAGCCTCTCCTGCAGGGCCTTGTGCTCGGCCTGCAGGGCCTCTCCCTTCTGGCGCGCCTCACCGAAGAAGCTGCCCGCCATCTGCTTGAAGGACTCGAGCATCTGCTTCTTCCTGCGCTTCGCCTCCGCCAATGCCTCTGGCCCGAGCTCCTCGGACTCCGCGTAGCCGAAAAGGCCGTCGTCGTCGAGGTCCAGGTCGTCCACGTCCCCATCCATGAGCTTTGCCAGGGAGAGTTTGAGCGGTCCCCCAGCATCAGCCGCAGCAGCTTTGCCAGGGGCTCCCACTCCCGCAGCGGCCTCGGCCCCCGCCCCCTTGTAGTCGGCCTCCGCGCCCTCGAGCGCGGGCACCAACTCCGCGACCAGCACGCGCTGCTTGTCCACCTGCGCGAGCAGGTCCTGGAGCACCGCGTTCTCCGCCTCCAGCTTGCTCTTGAGCTTACGGACCCTCGCATGCGCTTTGTTGGCCCTGAGCTGCGCTGGCTGCTCGCTGCCCTTTCCCATCTGGTCCAAAAGCTGCTTGTACTTCTTGGCCGTCTGCATATCGCCCGACTTCTCTGCCATCATGACCTTGGAGCGCAACTCATCCTTTGAGAGGGCCGTGGTGGCCGATTGGGACTTGGCCTGGCTGGCCTGGATGGCAGCGCGGTACTTGTCGGCCATCTCCTTGTCGCCCTTGCTCTCGGCAAAAACGACCAGGGCCTGCATGGCGTCCACACTGAGGTCCACCTCACCCTGAGCAGGAGCACCACCGCCACCAGCAGGACGAGCCCGATCCCTCTTCCACGGAGGTTGCGCATCTCCACCGTCGCGCTCGGCACCGCAGTGCTTGCACCAACGCCACCGTGCCAGGTTCTTAGCACAGCGGCACTCGGGCTGGGAGCAACGCCGCAACTCCCCGCCCTCCGACCGCGGTCGCGACGAAGCCCTCGATGGTGCCCGCGACCGAGGCTTGCCGCCCTCTGCACCCATGTCGGCGAGGTGGCCGTCGCCGTGGTGCCCGCGCAGCAGCCGCCTAGCACGGTCGACTGCCAGCAGGCCGCGAGCCTCCGCCCGCCGCCTCCGCAGTCGCCTGTGCCAGGCAGGGGAAGGCGCCAGATGGCGGCGCCCTCGGCCGTCCGTGACGCCCGCCGCCCCCGGGGCAGCAGGCTGGGGGCTCAAACGAACCGGGCCCCTGTGGCCCGCAGGTCCGAGCCAGCCTCGCGAGGAGGAGGAGGAGGAGGAGGAGGAGGAGGAGGAGGAGGAGGAGGAGGAGGAGGAGGAGGAGGAGGAGGAGGAGGAGGACGACGAGGACGACGAGGAGGGCCTGGTTTCCCCCAGGGCCCGCTGCCCCCCCTGGCGAGCTCCGCGAGCCGGGCCTCCGTCGACGCTGGCCGCCCGGGGCCGCGGCGCCGCCCCGGCGGCCTGGGCCTGGCGGCCGCACGCGCACCGGGGCGGCCTGCCGGGCAGGCCCTGCAGCCGGTGCCCGCAACCCCGGCAGCCCTCGGCGGCGCCCTGTGGGGCTGGGTTCCACGCGTGCTCTTTCGACGCTCTCCGACGCCCAGCTCCCTCGCCGAAACTGGGAATGAAGGGCAAATATTTTGGCCTTCGGGTGGGGTTTGGGTGCTCTGGTGGGTGGTTTACACCCCGCAGTCATGATAAAGGGGAGATGCGTGGCCCCCCACACAGGGGGATTGTCGGCAGAAAATAACACGTACGCAACAAGTGCTCCAGAGATGCCCCCCAAATACTCCAAAAGTGGCAGTGGATGCCGAAAGTCGGGCGGATCCCCCTACTGCACGGCCCCTATGAGCTTAAGTCGGGCGTGGCCCCCTATACAGGAGGGATTTTTCGACGACGAATAAACAATTTGCAACAAATGCTCGCGACGGGATGCCTCTCGCCATTTGCGGCCCCCGGGGCCTCTCCGCGGGCCTCGGGTCCGGACTGTCAAACAACGGCTCAGGATTAAGTCGGGCCTGTCCCCCTTCAGGGGGAGCTTCGACGAAAAAAAGAAGATACGCAAAAAGTGCTCCAGAGATGCCCAACAATACTCCGAAAATGGTCCCCGAACTATTTTTGGACCATTTTTGAACATTCCCCCTGTGTTCGTTATGCTTTCGTGTTTTTTTTCGTTCTGCTCTACCGGTTCTCCTATACCTCCCTGCCAAAACGAGAAACACAACACAGCCGGGGTCCAGCACAACAACGTTCAGGTCCAGCCCCAATGTTGTTTTTCGTTTTGCTTTCGCTTTGTTCTTCGTTCTGCTCTACCGGTTTTCCTGTACCTCCCTGCCAGAGCGAACAAATAAGACACAGCCGAAGCCCAGCAACACGGCGTTCAGGTCCAGCCCCGCCTCCGCCAGCGCGCTCGGCGCCAGCACCGTCTGGGGCTCGCCGGGTGTTGCCAGGAGGTGCCCCTGGCCTCAGGCCCCCTCGGGTGATGAAACGAAACTCGTGTTAGGTCGGGCCTGTTTCCCTAGAGGGGGATTTTCGACGAAATATTAAAAATACCCCAAACTGCATTCAAGATGCTCCAATAGTGTCAAACAATGGTCCCCAGACAATTTTTTGACTATTTTTGAATATCCTCCCTGTAGGGGGACTGGCCCGACTTGAAACTCGCGACGAAATGCCTTTCGCCATTTTCGGCCTCTGGGGCCCCTTCGCGGGCCTCTGGACTGTCAAACAACGGTTAAGTCGGGCGTGTCCCCCCACAGGGGGATTTTGGTAGAAAAATAAAAACTATCTTAAAATACCACCCACATGCTAAAACATAGTCAAAACATCGTCCCCAGACTATTTTTTCTTACTATTTTTGAATATTCCCCCTGTAGAGGGACAGGCCCGACTTCAAATAACGACCCAGGATGAAGCACCAGTCACGGGGCAGGGGCCCAGACCTCTCGGGGTCGACGCCGTTCAAAGACACGACGTCGGGGGTCTGGGCCCCCAGGATCTCCAGGGAGGCACCCGCGACCTCCAGAGCACCCCATCAGGAGGCTCCGAGGGCCCCAAGGGCTCCTCGGCATGGAGCGAAGAGCTGGGGGCACCTGGGGCCAGGGGCACCTCTAGCAACCCCCGAGCTTGTCCCGCCAGTTGGACGGCTTCGCCAAGCACCCACTGGCCGCGGTCTCCTTCCACTGGTCCTTGGAGACGAAGCCAGGACCAGGACAAATCCGGACCAGGAGACACCGGGGATCTCTGAGATTCAGGCAGAACGCTCTGAGAGCGTTTCCGAACGCGCTGGCACGACTTCGCCCCGGTCCAGGCCCCAATTCTGACCCCGCCCGGTCCTTACGTTTCTGCCTGCTGTCTCGCAACCGCGGGTGGGAGGTCGTAGCAAAGAAGCGCCGCCCGGCACTCAAGAGCAGCTGCCCCATCTTCTCCGACAGCGCGGGGCCCAGCCCCCAGCCCTGGTACTCGGGGAGGACGACCAAGCGGTGTTCCAGGTAGCTGATACCACCGTTGAATCCTCCACACATGATCCGCCATCGTGACTGTCGCACGAAGTGGGAGCACTGTCAAGTCCTTGGCGGCCTTTGGCATGACATGCATGAAGGTTTATAAAAAAAAACACGTCCCTAGATTTCCGAGGGCTCCTGCGCGCTTCCGGTGGCTCCCGCGGTCTTGCAAGGCCATTCGCATGACTTAGCGTCGAAGCCCAGCTGGCTGGAAGTTCAAGCCTGCAGCCTCTCCACTTGTTGCTCAGGTGGTTCTTTAAGCTTTCCATTCCCGCCTTTCCGGCTCCGACAGTGCTCAGGAAGCCCCACTAGGCACCCCAGAGGGCCCGGCAAGCCGTCCCCCCCGAGGCTCCCGAGAACCGCCCCCTAAGAGGAGGAGGAGGAGGGGGGGGAGGAGGAGGAGGAGGAGGAGGAGGAGGAGGAGGAGGAGGAGGAGGAGGAGGAGGAGGAGGAGGAGGAGGAGGAGGAGGAGGAGGAGGAGGAGGAGGAGGAGGAGTCAAGTAAGCCAGCTCGAGCGAGTCAAGCATGCCATGCCCATTCCCACCCGCCCTCCCACAACATAAGAATCGGTGCTGACGCAACTGGGGGGCGAAATCAGATCGGCAAGGTGGTTTGGCACAGCTGATGCAGCCGCGATGGCGGTTACCGATGGGAAATTACTGGCGCGTCTCAAAGGCTGCGCTGGCATTTTGGCGAGGATGCCCCAGGAGGCCCCAGGAAGCCGCAGGAGGCCTCAGGAGGCCCCAGAAGGTTGCAGGAAGCCCCAGCAAACCCCAGGAGGCCCTAGGAGGTCCCATGAGGATTCAAGAAGCCCTAGGATGTGTCAGGAAGCCCCGGGGTATCCTAGGAAGCCCCAAGAGGCCTCAGGAGGCCCCAGGAGGATCCACGAGGCCCTGGGCTGGCCCTCGGAGGCACTAATTATCATGCCCCGGGATGTTCCAGGAGGCCATGGGAGGCCCCGGGCGCCCGACGAATTTCCGAACGAAACATGTGCGCTGCGCCTGTGCGGGAACGCAACTTTCAGAAAACATGCGCGCGGCGCCAAGGCGAGAACGACATTCCGTCCTGTGACGAAATGGCGAGCTGGAGGCCCCAGGAAGCCTCAGGAGGCTCCAGACGAATCCACGAGGCCCTGGGAGGCCCCGGGCGCCCGACGAATTGGCGAGCGAAACATGTGCGCTGCGCCTGTGCGGGAGCGCAACTTTCAGAAAACATGCGCGCGGCACCAAGGCAAGAGTGACATTTCGTCCTGTCGCGCGAGACTGCGCCGCGCCCCATTCTCGTCACGCATTTCGCAACGCCGACGACAAGAAAGTCCACGTTGAGAAGAGACAGGTCGCCTTCGTTTTGTTTTTGACTGGTCGGATGGCCCCTCCATCTTGGGGTTGCCCTAGACGTCCGCGCGCCATGTGCGTAGCGTCCCTTTCCTTCGCGCATTTCGCATCGTCGACGACAAGACAGGCCATGCTGAGAGAAAGAACAACGACTTTGTATTGATTTTTGATGGTTAAGATGGGAGGGCCCGAATTGACGGCCGCGCGCGATGTGCGCCGCGACTTATTCCTGCTACACATGTCGCATCGTCGACGACAAGAAAGGCCATGTTGAGAGAAACAACGGCGACTTGTATTGTTTTTTTCGCGGAAAGGGCTTAGGCCCAGGGTTCTCTTTTAGTGTGTTTACCCCAGGTTCTGACGGCTGTAGGGCCAGCGAAATTATTTTGTGATAAATAACGATGCCGCGTAGTGCTGGCGAATTAGAAATTTGAGGATGTCCCTAGCGAAACGCTGTTTTTTTTTCAGAATTTGTTGAGGATGTCTAAAGCGAAGCACTAGTTTTGTGTTATATATTGTTCTTTCCTGGGAACCTGAATTCAGAGGATCTCTCAAATGAAATGCTTGTTTTCACGTGCCCAGGTCTTGAGGATGTCTCGAGCGAGACGCTTGGTTTCATGCCTCCAGGTTGCCCAGACAGATGTCTAGCATGAGGATTTGTTGAGGATGTCTCGAACCAGAGGCTTGTTTTCACATGTGTAGGTCGCCCAGGCGGATGTTTAGCATGAGGATGTGTCGAGGAAGTCTCGATCGAGACGCTTGTTTGCACGTGTCCAGGTTGCCCAGGCGGATGCCTAGCATGAGGATGTGCTGAGAACGTCTTGAACGAAACGCGTGTTTTCACGTGTCCAGGTCGCCTAGGCACAGCACAGCCCTCGGCACGGTACATCAACTTCGAAACCCTTAGCATTGCAGCCTGGCGTGTTGCCTGGCACGTTCCGCGGAGCGTCCCGTGGCGAGTCCCCCTCGCACGTCGCGCGGTGCACGTCCATTGGCACGTTCCGTAGCGCGTCCCCTTGTCACGTCCCGCGGTGCGTGCCCATGGCACGTCCCCTGGCACGTCGCCTGGCGCGTCCCTTGGGACGTTCCGCGGCGCGTCCTCCTGGCATGTCCCCCTGTCGATTAGTTCTGGGGCAGCTACCATCTGCTCAGGCAGCTCGAGCTTCAGATCCAGATCAGTTCGGTCAGGACTCGGATGCCAGGGAGGACTCGATCCACGACGCTATTTTGAGCACGATCCTGGCATGGTACATCGCAGTTCAGCACGGCGTAGCACAGCACAGCCCTCGGCACAGTACATCAAGATCGACACATTCAGCATTGCATGTGCCGGTCGCCCAATCAGGTGTATTTGAAACGTTGCCATGCCTTACTTTTCTATATTCCTTTCCCGGTTCGTGGGTCGATCATGGTTACAGTTAGGATGGGAGGGCCCGGATTGACGGCCGCGCGCGATGTGCGCCGCGTTCTATTTCTGCTACGCATTTCGCATCGTCGACGACAAGAAAAGCCATATTGAAAGAAAAACGGCAACTTTGAGGTCGCGCAGAACCGGCACGTAAAAAGTTGAGGATGTCCCTAGCGAGGCGCTTGCTTTTGAAATCCCGATCGATCAATCACAGGGTGCGGGACACAGTTTTATCGAAGAAGTGCTCTCAGCCTGATGTTTTTGGCTATGCAACTATAGATTGGCCCTCACCAGGGTCGCGAATCCCTGTTGAAAATGTCCCGATGTGTCGAGGCGTGGAGGCGAAGAGGCGACGCGGAAGCATTGCGAGGGCATGCTCCTGATGATTTTCCTGCTGCAGAAACAAGTTTATGATTCGTGGAAGTCATTGCGTCGTCCCCGCCCTCGCTGGAGAGAAGCCCGCGCCCTTGCACCAGCAAGGGGCCGTAATGAGCGCTGCCTGGCTGGAGTCTTCTGGATGCACATCCGGGACCCCCAGCCAGTACAAGGCGCTGGCGAAGGCCCAACAGGGTGGCGATGGTGGGAAAAACGACGACACGCAACGGCCACGCCTAGCTCCTTACAGAGCCGCGGGAGAGCGTCGTGCGCCAAAGGCCCTTGCCAGACGCAGCGAACTCGCGCGCGGCCGCCAGGAGAGCAAGCGCGCGCTGCAGCGACGAGGGGCGCCGGCAGAGAGCACAAAGAGCGCCGGCGCGACAGAGTGGCAGGGGAGCGTGTCGAGAGCGCAGCACCGCGCCGACACGTGACCGGCGCTGGAGGCAAGGCGCCGTCAGGAAGAACCAACATGCTCTCCCATACCCTCTCTTCTTTTGCGGCGATCGATCCAGGCAAGCGGGAGGCGCCGTGGGATCACAAGTTTTTGCGAGCGCCAGCTCGCCTGGCGCCGAGAACCTGCGAGGCCGGCCATGAGGCGTGGAGGCGAAGAGGCGACGCGGAAGCATTGCGAGGGCATGCTCCTGATGATTTTCCTGCTGCAGAAGCAAGTTTATGATTCGTGGAAGTCATTGCGTCGTCCCCGCCTTCGCTGGAGAGAAGCCAGTGCCCCGTCCAGGCGTCCTCGCCTGGGCTGGTGCAGAAATCTGTCAACTTCGGATCTTGAAAGATCGACGGTGCGATCGCCGCGCGCGCCTTCAGCGCGCAATGATTCAGTTAAGCAGTGCAGCAATATGGCCTCCATGTGGCCAGCGTTCGCTGTCCTGGCCAGCGCAGAGTGCGATCTCATGCGGACTTCTGCCTGTCTGGCGCCCGCGCTTCAGCGGCGCGCCCGGCTGCGCGGATTTCCGCGGCAACTGCGAGCCCAACTACACGGGCACATAGGTCTTCCAAGCTTGTCGCAACGGCTCATAATGTCGCGTGCGCAATGGCGCCCTGCACTGCCGGATGCACACTGGACCGCGCTGCGCCCTGCATGGGCTCAGACTGCGATTCCAGACTCCGCCCGCTCAGGTTCACGGGTCGCGGCGGCGTTTTTCAGGCCACCGCGTTGCTTGTCTCAGTGCGCTGCGCCCCTGGCAGGCCGACATTGCCACTCTGCGCCGGCCTGTCGCGGGCGCGACTTGCATATTTTCTCGAGCAAGCCGATGCTTTGTGGCACTGCAGGCAGCTGTGTCCTGCACCCTGCGCGGGCGCAGACTTCGACGCTGACTCGGGCCGGCGCCCAGAGCGAGCCAACAGCAGATTCGCGCGCGGCGCTCGCTTTGCAGAACATATTGCTCGCAACAGCGCCTACAAGCAGCAATTGCGCATTCGAGCGCGTTCCGCCCTTTGCGGCGCAGGCTGCAACTCTAGGTCGCGGCGGCCTGCAACCAGCGCCAGCTGATCATTGGATGGCGGTTGTTGTTCGCGGAGACCTTGCATGGGGCCGTCTTGAAGCGGTCTTGGTGCATCTGCGCGATCTGCCTCCGATTGCGAATTTGGGCCGCGCCTGCGCCTGGCAGGTATCCATTGCATCCTGCGCTCGCGAGCACAGCTTGCCTCTGCGAGAAGGACGCCGCGCCTACTGCTGCGAGCCAGCAGCGCGCCTGGGCGCATGGCGCAGAATTGCTCGCAGAGCGGTCCTCTTGGCGCGCGGATTGCCTACCTGGGCATGGGCTCGCAGTCGCGCCGCTGGTGCCTGGCTGGCGCGTTCGCGCTCTGATTGCCCCTCGGAGCGCGCAGGCGCTGATTTGCTCGCAAACCCGCCGCGCGGGCGTTCAGGCGCAGATGCGGGCGCGCATTGCCACTCTAACTTTTGCAAGACATTCCGCGCAGATTGCCGGCGCCGCGCGGCGGCGCGCGTTCTCCCTAGGGATGCGCAACTGAACGTTTGGATTAAACGATGCGCCCAAAGTCAACTGTCTTTCCTGGCGCGCGCAGATCAGCCCGCCGCTGCGTCGGCCGCGCGGCTGCGCGCGAGGCCCCCCGGGCCCCGGCAGTTCAGGCGGTCCGCGGCCCCGAACCGCGCGACGCGCGCGTGGCGCCTGATGCCCCGGCTTCAAGGCGGAGTTTGCCCAGGCAGCCCACGTGGGCCCAGGCAACTCCGGCGGCGCCCAGGGCCCAGCCCTCGAGGTGCAGAGCGAGGCGCCTTGCCCTGATGGCCCGTCCAGGCCCAGGCGGCGCCTCGCGCCTCAGCCCCTGGGGCGCAGAGCGGAGCATCTCCCCAGCCCCCGCAGGCGCCTGCGCAGGTTTGCCCTGATGGCCCACGCGGGCTACGGCAGCGCCCGCGCTTTCAGCGCCTCAGGGCGCATAGCGAAGCTCCCGGGGCCGCGGCCTCCAGGCGACTGGGCAGGTCTGCCCGCGCGGCCCGCGCGGCTCATGCGGCGCCCGAGGCCCCAGTTCTCGGGGCACAGACAAAGGCACCTTGCCTGGGTGGCCCGCTCAAGTTCAGGAGGGGCCCCGCGCCCCAGTCCCTGGGGCGCAGAGCGAAGCGCTCGGGGGTCCAGCCCCCGCAGGCGCGTGGGCAGGATTGCCCGGATGGCCTGCGCGGGCTCAGGCAGCGCCCGAGGCCCCATCGCTCCAGAGCGCAGAGCGCCGCCATTGGAGCCCGAGCCCCCGGGCGACTGAGCAGCGGCGACTGAGCAGCTTTGCCCTGGCAGCCCACGCGCCTTGGGCGTCGCCCAGGGCCCCCCCCTTCCCCGGCGCGCGGCGAGGCGCCTGGGGCCCCGGCCCCCAAACGCCTGGGCACGTTCGCCTGGGGCCCGCACGGGCCCGGGCGGCGCCCGGGCCAGGGCGCAGAGCGAACGTTTGCGCAGATGGCCGTTCGGGCCTTCGACCGGCAATTCGGCCCCCCCCATCGCCCAGCCCGACCCCGGACCGAGCGCGCCACGGGGGAGCGGAGGGCCCAAAACTTATCAACACGGCACCAAAACGTTGCCCAGACGGTCCCCGGGGGCCGCGATTCGCCGACACATCGCCCGGGATGGCCTCCAGGCGGTCTCCGAAGCTGCCAAGGCGCCCCGCAGGGCCCCCAAGATGCGCCCCGAGAGGGTCGCAAGAAACAGAAATCGGTCCATTTCTTTTCGAAAACCAAACATTTTTCGCACGCTCGCCCGTTCGGCTTTCACAACGCCCAAAACAAGCAGAGAAACCTTCAACATCGCCCGCAGACGGCCACAGGGGCCCCAGAGAAGGGTCGCAGAGGGTCCAACGACAGCCCACGAATCCCCCCAGACAGCCCAAGAGGGCACCGTTTTCGAGCTGTCGGCCCCAAGACGCCCCCAGCCTGCTCCAAGAACACCCCAGAAAGCTCTGAAGGACCTCCAAGAAAACCTCCGAAGCTTCCAAGAAGCCACAAGGCAATCCCCCAGAGGCCCCAAAACTACCTGCAAGACGGCCCCGTCCAGCTTCCCACGAGATCCTCTTAACCATCGGTGTGGCCGCGTACCTGCAACCCAAGCGAAGTGGCGGGATGCGCCGCGTCCCATTCGAGAACCACTCGCCCGGTTTTTGGACCGAGACCTGCCGTCAACGAGCGCGGGTGTTCGCATGTATTTCTCCATGCCTGCACGGCGAACACTTCGAAAGTCAGCCGCGAAAAAACGCACTGACCACGCAATCTCCCTCCACCATCTGACATTGCCCCCGCCTCCAGAGCGCTCCGGAAAGACCAAGCGAAACACCCCTCATATTCTGACCCCTTACCAAGCCGGTTTGGACCGACGGCCATGACAAATTGCACGGTCCAGACACCTGCACAGGGTCTCGACGTCCAGGGCGACGCACGCGCTGTCCGAAGTGTCGGACATCTTTCCGAAAGGCCACCAGAGATAGTAAGGAATACGCGCCTCCAAACCAACCGTCCCTCCTCTTCTCCTCCTCCTCCTCCTCCTTCTCCTCCTCCTCCGATGACCCTCCTCCGCCTCTCCCCCGCCCTCGCCCGCCTCCCCCTCCTCTTCCGTTTTCTCCTGCTTGGCTTTCCTCATTCATCGGCTTCGTCCTCCCTCTCGCTCTCGCCCCCGTTGGTCGTACTTCTACTGATCATGGCACCAACGCTCGCATGGGTATGGTTTGCATGCTTTGGATTTCAGGGTGCCCTTCTTTTCGTCGCGCGCGACATTGCTACTCTTCGCGGAGGGAGCCCGCCCACCCAAAGAAACAAGACAACGCAAGTACGCCCCAGGACAGCAACACGACATCCCCAAGTCGACCAAGGGGTCGGCGGATGAAGCGTAAGCCTACAAAATCCCCAGGCGCCCGGGCAGGTTTGCTCAGACAGCCCGCAGAGCTCCAGGCGGCGCCCGGGCGCAAAGCGAGGCACCTGGGGCCCCAGCCTCCAAGCGTCTGGCAGATTTGCCAGGAAAGCCAACGGAAACGCAGGTTATCACTGCTAGTAACCTTTGCAAGGGTCAAGCATCGTGAAGGGGCGTGCCGGGACTTAAACGCACCAGCCAAAGCCCATCAACCTAAGCAAAATTGAGCAACACCGTAGTGCAACGGAAGGCAGCTGCTCGCACGCAGTTGCACGTGCACCGACCTCGGTGTGCTGGTCAATACATACTCAGTACAGCGCTTCGTGGCCCCACAGCCAACTCCAAACGGGGAGGCCACGACGCGCCAAATGCGTGTCGAAAATCGCTGTCCAAAGCTGTCCGGCGAACGTGGCCGAAACTCGGGCCAACGATTCGGGCAAGGAGGAGGAGGAGGAGGAGGAGGAGAGGAGGAAGGGGAGGAAGAGGACGAGGCGGAGGGCGGCCTCGGCAAAATCAGGGTTGCGACACTTCGGCCGCTTTTCCCAGGGTGGGCTGGTTACGACAGACCTCGCCAATGCTGAGGAGGAGGAGGAGGAGGAGGAGGAGGAGGAGGAGGAGGAGGAGGAGGAAGAGGAGGAGGAGGAGGAGGAGGAGGAGGAGGAGGGGCGAGGGGAACCAAAAGGGACACCCTCAACCTCTCTGGTCGCCATCCTCCTCTAAACGCCCCGCCTGCAACAAGGTCGCAGCGCGGCTGAGTTGATCAGCATGCGCGCCGGCGTCCTGAGGGATTCTGGCTAGCAGAGCGCGTGCATTCGCACGCATCAACGTGATGCTAAGGACAGAATATAAGGAAGTGGTGACATGGCTCACCGTCTCGCCACTGCGCGCTGCGCGGGCATGAATCAGGCTTCCGAACACGTCTTGTGCCATCGCGCCCCATCCGCCGAAGGACTCCGCGACCATAGGGACGAGGCGGATGCCTCATTGCTCACAGCGTAAACCAGTATCCCTGTCTGCAAGCTTTGCTGCCTCGTACGACGTAGCAGCGCTCAGCTGTCTGGCGGCGGCCCCTTGCACCGCGGACTGCCTGAGAGGCGACGTCACGGCAAAGTCGAAGGCCACGGGCGGACCGAGCGGCCAAGTCGGAAAGTGGATGTCTCCTGGCCGCCGGCGGGGGTCATCTGGCAACAGTCCGCTCTCCTCTTTCTCGGCGCGGAGGCCCGCGGCATGCGCGAAGGAGTTGACCTGGTCACGCAAAGCGTTGTGCACCTTGACCGCATCGCCACCCGCCATGCAGCAGAGCGAGTGCAGGCCCTGCGCATCCATCACCTGGTCGCATTTCGGGCACCAGTCGTCCCTGCTCGAAGCATGACAGCCCAACCACAAGCGCAAGGCCGCAACAAATTCGTAGTGGGACATGCGCTGCCCGAGAGCGCTGCATGGTTGGGCCTGCAGCCATGCGCTCGCGTGAGGCGCCCAGGCCACCGCAACGCCCAAAGTCCCAACCCCTGGCGCAGAGCGAGGCGCCGGGGGTCCGCCAGGCTTCTGGTTAATCTTGCGGGAACCCCACGCGGGCTTAGGCACTGCCCGGGGCCTCATCCCCGAGGCGCAAAACGAGGTACCTTGGGGTCCCAGCCCCCAGGCGCATGGGCAGGTTCACCCGGATGGCCCGCGCGGGCTCAGGCAGCTCCCAAGGAGAAGAGCGAAGCGCTTGGGCGGGTTTACTCGGATGCCCGTCCAGGACCAGGCGGCGCCCGAGGTCCCCGCCTTGGGGGCGCAGGGCGAAGCGCCCGGGCTCCCAGCGCCCAGGCGCACGTTTGCCTGGATGGCCCGTCCGGGCCCAAGCAGAGCCTGAGGTTCAGCCCTCGGGGCGCAGAGCGAAGCACCCGAGGTGCCATTCGCCAGGCGCCTGCGCGCGTCGGCAGGGTAGCCTGCGCGGGCTCAGGAAGCGCGGGGTTCCAGCCCCCGGGGCGCAGAGCAAGGCATCTGAGGCTCCAGGCCCCAGGCGCCTGGGCACGTTTGCCCGGGAAGCCCACATGGGCTCAAGCAGCGTCCTGGGTCCCAGACCCCAGGGCGAGGAGCGAGGCACCTGGGGCCCCAGCCCCAGGCGCCTGGGCAGGTTTGCTCGGGCAGCCCACAGAGTTCCAGGCGGCGCCAAGGCGCAAAGCGAAGCACCTAGGGTCCCAGCCTCCAAACCCGTAGTTCCGGTCCCACCCGGGCACGGTTGCCTGGGCGGCCTGCGCGGTTCCAGGCAGGCCCCAGCTCTTGGGGCGCAGAGCGAAGCACCTGGGGATCCCAGCCCCCAGGCGCCGGGGCACGCACTCCTGGACCCCGCTCGGGCTCAGGCGGCGCCCGGGATCCCAGCCTCCCGGCGCGGCCCAGTTTGCCCGGAACGGTCCTCCAGAGGCCTATCACAGGGAGCATAGCGCGCCTGAGTTCCCTATCAGAGGGGTTGGCGTGCCAGAGTTGGCGGCGCCGCTCCTGTCAGGGAGCATTCAAGCGCAGCTCCTTTCAGGGAGCATGCTCTGCCAGAGGCTCCTTTCAGGGAACCTGGACTGCGCGCCAAAGCTCCCTATCAGGGGAGTTAGCGTGTCAGAGCTCCCTTAACACGCTCGGCAAGAGGCTCCTTTCAGGGAGCATGGCCTGCGCGCCAGTGCTCCCTATCCGGGGAGTGAGCGTGCCAGAGCTCCCTATCAGGGGAGTTGGCGGTGCCGCTCCTGTCAGGGAGCCTCCCTTCAGGGAGTATTCTCTGCCAGAGGCCCAAGAACGACGACACGCAGCGGCCATGCCTAGCTCCTTACGAAGCCGCGGGAGAGCGTCGTGCGCCAGAGGCCACTGACGATTTTCCTGCTGCAGAAACAAGTTTGTGATTCAGTTAAAACACATGATGAAGTAAACATTTTCGTCTGTCGCGGATGTCTCGAGCGAAACGCTTGTGTTGCAGAATGTGTTGAGGATGCCTCGAGCGGAACGTTTGTTTTTTGCTATAGATTGTTCCTCTCCTGGGGGCCAGAATTCAGAGGATATCTCAGGTGAAATCCTTGTTCTTACGTGCCCAGGTCTTGGGGGTGTTTCGAGCGAGACGCTTGGATTCACGCGTCCAGGTCGCACAGACAGATGTCTAGCGGGAGGATGCGGTGAGGATGTCTCGAGCGCGACGCTTTGTTCTCACGTGTCCAGGTCGCCCAGGCGGATGTCTAGCATGAGGATGCGTTGAGCGCTTGTTTTCTCGTGTCAAGGTCGCCCAAACGGATGTCTAACATGAAGATGTGTTGAGGATGTCTCAAGCGAGCCGATTGTTTTCACGCGTCCAGGTCGCCCACGCGGATGTCTAGCCTGAGGATGTGTTGAGGATGTTTCGAGCGAGACGCTTGGTTTCACGCGTCCAGGTTGCCCAGGCAGATGTCTAGCACGAGGATCTGTCCAGGAAATCTCAGGCGAGTCGCTTGTTTTCACGCGTCCAGGTCGCACATGAGGATGTGTTGAGGGGGTCTCGAGCGAGACGCTTGGTTCCACGTTTCCAGGTCGCCCAGGCGGAAGTCTAACATGAGGATGTGTTGAGGATGACTCGAGCGAAACGCTGGTTTTCACGCCTAGCTCGTCCAGGCGGATATCTAACATGAGGATTTGCTGAGGATGCCTCGAGCGAAACGTTTGCCCGTCCGCGGGGCGTCCCCTGGCGCGTTGGCGCGTTCCCTGGCGCGTCCCTTGCGACGTTCTGGCGTGACGTGCCCTGGCACGTCCCCCAGCACGCCACTCGGCGTGGCATGTTCCCTGGCTCGTCCTATGTCGCGTTTGCTGGCTCGTCCTCAGGCGTTTCCGCTGGCCGTTCCGTGGCGCGCCCCTTGTAACGTCTCTTGGCATGACGTCTTCTGGCCGCCCCATGGCACGTGCCTTGGCACGTCCCGTGGCAGGTTCCTGACACGTACAAGCACGTCCCGTGGTACGTCCCCTGACACGCCCCCTGGCGCATCCCCCATTGCGCCCCTTGAACACCCTAAGGCGCGTCCGTGAGCCTATGCCCCGTGTCGCGTCGCTCCTTGTCGAAGCTGAGTCGGATTTGTAGGTCGAGTTGATAAAACGTCCAGCACGTTTTCACTTCAACCAACTCTAGGGCAACTACTATGTGCTCAGGCAGCTCGAGCTTAAGACCCGGATCAGTTCGGTCTAGACTCGGATGCAAAGGAAGACTCGATCCACAACGCTATAGAGCACAATCGCGGCATGGCACATCGCAAGTCAGCACAACGCAGCAAAGCACAGCTGTTGGCACGGTACATCAAGATCGATACACTCAGCATTGCAATTGCCCGCCGCACAATCAAATATCTTGAAAACGTTGCCGTGCCTCACGTTTCTATAGTTCTTTCCGGGTTCGTGGGTCGATCATGTTGATGGCCCCAGGCCCCAGAATTTCTGGCCGCCTCTCAGCGCTCTCGGGGATCTCCCGCGTGACTTTTTCCAGAGGCCCAGGGAGCGCGGCTGGGGGCCTCAACCTCCAACCCTTATCAGCCTGGAACATATCCCTATCCCTATGCTGGGCACCTCCTCATCACGATGCCAATCTTAGGGATTCCCTTATTCCCAACCATCCTGTGGTGTTGGGTCCTCGTTTTGAAGAGACGGTGCCCCGCGTTCCTCCTCCTCCTCCTCCTTCCTCCTCCTCCCCTTCCTCCCCCCCCCTCCCCCTCCCACACCCATTCTGGCACACCCCTCACACGTTTCGTGGCCCCATCGGGAGCTCCACCGAAGGCCCCAGTGGCTGCGCCCGCATGCGGTTCCACCCCCCATCTGGCACACCCCACACGTTTCGTGGCCCCATAGGGAGCACCCCCAGTGGCTGCGCCCGCATGCGGTTCCACCCCCCATTCTAGCACACTCCTCACACGTTTCGTGGCCCCATAGGGAGCTCCACCGAAGGCCCCAGTGGCTGCGCCCGCATGCGGTTTCACCTCCCATTCTGGCACACCCCTCGAAGGCCCCAGTGGCTGCGCCCGCATGCGGTTCCACCCCCCATTCTGGCACACCCCTCACACGTTTCGTGGCCCCATAGGGAGCTCCACCGAAGGCCCCAGTGGCTGCGCCCGCATGCGGTTCCACCCCCCATTCTGGCACACCCCTCACACGTTTCGTGGCCCCATAGGGAGCTCCACCGAAGGCCCCAGTGGCTGCGCCCGCATGCGGTTCCACCCCCCATTCTGGCACACCCCTCACACGTTTCGTGGCCCCATAGGGAGCTCCACCGAAGGCCCCAGTGGCTGCGCCCGCATGCGGTTCCACCCCCCATTCTGGCACACCCCTCACACGTTTCGTGGCCCCATAGGGAGCTCCACCGAAGGCCCCAGTGGCTGCGCCCGCATGCGGTTCCACCCCCCATTCTGGCACACCCCTCACACGTTTCGTGGCCCCATAGGGAGCTCCACCGAAGGCCCCAGTGGCTGCGCCCGCATGCGGTTCCACCCCCCATTCTGGCACACCCCTCACACGTTTCGTGGCCCCATAGGGAGCTCCACCGAAGGCCCCAGTGGCTGCGCCCGCATGCGGTTCCACCCCCCATTCTGGCACACCCCTCACACGTTTCGTGGCCCCATAGGGAGCTCCACCGAAGGCCCCAGTGGCTGCGCCCGCATGCGGTTCCACCCCCCATTCTGGCACACCCCTCACACGTTTCGTGGCCCCATAGGGAGCTCCACCGAAGGCCCCAGTGGCTGCGCCCGCATGCGGTTCCACCCCCCATTCTGGCACTCCACGAAGGCCCCAGTGGCATGCACGGCACACCCCTCACACGCTTCGTGGCCCCATAGGGAGCTCCACCGAAGGCCCCAGTGGCTGCGCCCGCATGCGGTTCCACCCCCATTCTGGCACACCCCTCACACGTTTCGTGGCCCCATAGGGAGCTCCACCGTCCACATGCGGTTCCACCCCCCATTTCGGCACACCCCTCACACGCTTCGTGGGTGGCTCCATGGGGAGCTCCACCGAACGCCCCAGTGGCTGCGCTCGCATGTGGTTCCCCCCCCCCCATTTCGGCACACCCCTCACACGGTTCGTGGCCCCATAGAGAGCTCCACCGAAGGCCCCAGTGGCTGCGCTCGCATGCGGTTCCACCCCCTTTTTCGGCAGGCCCTTCACACGTCTCGTGGCCCCATAGGGAGCTCCACCGAACGCCGCAGTGGCTGCGCTCACATGCGGTTCCACCCCCCATTTCGGCACACCCCTCACACGCTTCGTGGCTCCATAGGGAGCTCCACCGAAGGCCCCAGTGGCTGCGCTGGCATGCGGTTCCACACCCCATTCTGGCACACCCCTCGCACCCTTCGTGGCCCCATAGGGGGCTCCACCAAAGGTCCCAGTGGCACTGCCCGCTTGCGTCCGCCACCACCCAGCACAGCCCTTGTTCCCTGCGCTTCACCCACCCAGAACAGCGCTTCGTAGCCCTATAGAGAGCTCCACCAAAGGTCCCAGCGGCACCGCCCGCATGCGTCCGCCACCACCCTGCACAGCCCTTGCTCCGTGCCTGCGTTTCACCCACCCAGTCAAGCGCTTCGTGGCCCCATAGGGAGCTCCACAGAAGGTCCCATTGGCACCGCTCGCATGCGTCCGCCACCACGCAGCACAGCCCTTGCTGACCGAAGGTCCCAGTGGCACCGCCCGCATGCGTCCGCCACCACCCAGCACAATTGCGGCATTCACAACTGCATATGGTTGGGTCCTTCGCCAGGCTAATTTTTTGAGGGCGAATCCTTAAGATTGTCATCGCCTTTTGGCGTGTCAATCTTAGGGATAGGGATACGTTCGAGGCTGGTAAAACCCGGTGTGCCCTGAGAGGGTCCCAAGGGTAAGCTCTCTCGGGGGCCTCTTGGGCTGTCTTGGAGACCCGCTCGGGCATGCGAGCCGCGGCCCCGGATCGCCGGCCAACTCTTACCGAAGGGGCCCTGGGACACACAAATAAATACACACAAATCACCGGACCCCCAATCTTTTCCCATGTTTTCTGGGTTTTGCCTTCCCCCCCACTTCCCATACTTTCCCATATTTTCTTGGGAATCGACGATGCAATTGTGTCTGTGTGTTTTTTCCCAACCATCCTGTGGTGTTGGGTCCTCGTTTTGAAAAGACGTCGCCCCGCGTTCCTTCCTCCTCCTCCTTCCTCCTCCTCCCCTTCCTCCCCACTCCTCCCCCTCCCACACCCATTCTGGCACACCCCTCACACGTTTCGTGGCCCCATAGGGAGCTCCACCGAAGGCCCCAGTGGCTGCGCCCGCATGCGGTTCCACCCCCCATTCTGGCACACCCCTCACACGTTTCGTGGCCCCATAGGGAGCTCCACCGAAGGCCCCAGTGGCTGCGCCCGCATGCGGTTCCACCCCCTATTCTGGCACACCCCTCACACGTTTCGTGGCCCCATAGGGAGCTCCACCGAAGGCCCCAGTGGCTGCGCCCGCATGCGGTTCCACCCCCCATTTGGCACACCCCTCACACGTTTCGTGGCCCCATAGGGAGCTCCACCGAAGGCCCCAGTGGCTGCGCCCGCATGCGGTTCCACCCCCCATTCTGGCACACCCCTCACACGTTTCGTGGCCCCATAGGGAGCTCCACCGAAGGCCCCAGTGGCTGCGCCCGCATGCGGTTCCACCCCCCATTCTGGCACACCCCTCACACGTTTCGTGGCCCCATAGGGAGCTCCACCGAAGGCCCCAGTGGCTGCGCCCGCATGCGGTTCCACCCCCCATTCTGGCACACCCCTCACACGTTTCGTGGCCCCATAGGGAGCTCCACCGAAGGCCCCAGTGGCTGCGCCCGCATGCGGTTCCACCCCCCATTCTGGCACACCCCTCACACGTTTCGTGGCCCCATAGGGAGCTCCACCGAAGGCCCCAGTGGCTGCGCCCGCATGCGGTTCCACCCCCCATTCTGGCACACCCCTCACACGTTTCGTGGCCCCATAGGGAGCTCCACCGAAGGCCCCAGTGGCTGCGCCCGCATGCGGTTCCACCCCCCATTCTGGCACACCCTTCACACGTTTCGTGGCCCCATAGGGAGCTCCACCGAAGGCCCCAGTGGCTGCGCCCGCATGCGGTTCCACCCCCCATTCTGGCAGACCCCTCACACGTTTCGTGGCCCCATAGGGAGCTCCACCGAAGGCCCCAGTGGCTGCGCCCGCATGCGGTTCCACCCCCCATTCTGGCACACCCCTCACACGTTTCGTGGCCCCATAGGGAGCTCCACCGAAGGCCCCAGTGGCTGCGCCCGCATGCGGTTCCACCCCCCATTCTGGCACACCCCTCACACGTTTCGTGGCCCCATAGGGAGCTCCACCGAACGCCCAGTGGCTGCGCTCGCATGCGGTTCCACCCACCATTTCGGCACACCCCTCACACGCTTCGTGGGTGGCTCCATGGGGAGCTCCACCGAACGCCCCAGTGGCTGCGCTCGCATGTGGTTCCCCCCCCATTTTCGGCACACCCCTCACACGGTTCGTGGCCCCATAGGAGCTCCACCGAAGGCCCCAGTGGCTGCGCTCGCATGCGGTTCCACCCCCTTTTTCGGCACGCCCTTCACACGTCTCGTGGCCCCATAGGGAGCTCCACCGAACGCCGCAGTGGCTGCGCTCGCATGCGGTTCCACCCCCCATTTCGGCACACCCCTCACACGTTTCGTGGCTCCATAGGGAGCTCCACCGAAGGCCCCAGTGGCTGCGCCCGCATGCGGTTCCACACCCCATTCTGGCACACCCCTCGCACGTTTCGTGGCCCCATAGGGGGCTCCACCAAAGGTCCCAGTGGCACTGCCCGCTTGCGTCCGCCACCACCCAGCACAGCCCTTGTTCCCTGCGCTTCACCCACCCAGAACAGCGCTTCGTAGCCCTATAGGGAGCTCCACCAAAGGTCCCAGCGGCACCGCCCGCATGCGTCCGCCACCACCCTGCGCAGCCCTTTCACCCACCCAGTACAGCGCTTCGTGGCCCCATAGGGAGCTCCACCGAAGGTCCCAGTGGCACCGCTCGCATGCGTCCGCCACCACGCAGCACAGCCCTTGCTGACCGCGTCTCACCCACCCAGTGCAGCGTTTCGTGGCCTCATAAGGAGCTCCACCGAAGGTCCCAGTGGCACCGTCCGCATGCGTCCGCCACCACCCAGCACAATTGCGGCATTCACAACTGCATATGGTTGGGTCCTTCGCCAGGCTAATTTCCATCCTGACGTACTCGTACCCAGCAGCCGCGGTGGGAAGCGTGGACTAATGGAGACGGGAGAGCGCACCTCAACAGTGGCAGTGTTCGGACACGGTACCTTTTTGGAGACTGTCTCTCCCAACGGCCACGCGCATGTTGGCGCGCTCTTTGAAGGGGCCCTGGGACACACAAATGAATACACACAACTAACCGGATTCCTACTATTTCCCAACCATCCTGTGGTGTTGGGTCCTCGTTTTCAAGAGACGGTGCCCCGCGTCTCCTCTCCTTCCTTCCTTCCTTCCTCCTCCTCCGCCTCCTCCCCCCTCCCCCTCCGCGTCAGCCACACCCATTTCGGCACACCCCTCACACGTTTCGTGGCCCCATAGGGAGCTCCACCGAGGGCCCCAGTGGCTGCGTTCGCATGGCGGCACCGCACCCATTTCGGCACACACTTCACACGCTTCGTGGCCCCATAGGGAGCTCCACCGAAGCCTCCGTGGCTGCGTTCGCATGCGGCCCGCACACCCATTTCGGCACACCCCTCACACGTTTCGTGGCCCCATAGGGAGCTCCACCGAAGGCCCCATGGCTGCCGTCCGCATGCGTCCCGCACACCCATTTCGGCACACCCCTCACACGTTTCGTGGCCCCAGTAGGGAGCTCCACCGAAGGCCCCAGTGGCTGCGTTCGCATGGCGGCACCGCACCCATTTCGGCACACCCCTCACACGTTTCGTGGCCCCATAGGGAGCTCCACCGAAGGCCCCAGTGGCTGCGTTCGCACGGCGGCCACCGCACCCATTTCGGCACACCCCTCGGCACACGTTTCGTTTCGGCACACCCCTCACACGTTTCGTGGCCCCAGGGAGCTCCACCGAGGGCCCCAGTGGCTGCGTTCGCATTGCGGCACCGCGCCCATTTCGGCACACCCCTCACACGTTTCGTGGCCCCATGGGGAGCTCCACCGAGGGCCCAGTGGCTGCGTTCGCATGGCGCACCGCGCCCATTTCGGCACACCCCTCACACGCTTCGTGGCCCCATAGGGAGCTCCAGCGAGGGCCCCGGTGGCTGCGTTCGCATGGCGGCACCGCACCCATTTCGGCACACATCTCACACGTTTCGTGGCCCCATAGGGAGCTCCACCGAGGGCCCCCGTGGCTGCGTTCGCATTGCGGCATCGCATCCATTTCGGCACACCCCTCACACGTTTCGTGGCCCCATAAGGAGCTCCACCGAGGGCTCCAGTGGCTGCTTTCGCATGGAGGCACCGCGCATATTTCGGCACACCGTTTCGTGGCCCCATAGGGAGCTCCACCGAGGGCCCCAGCGGCTGCGTCCGCATGGCGGCACCGCATCCATTTCGGCACACCCCTCACACGCTTCGTGGCCCCATAGGGAGCTCCACCGAAGGCCCCAGTGGCTGCGTTCGCATGGCGGCACCGCGCCCATTTCGGCACACCCCTCACACGTTTCGTGGCCCCATAGGGAGCTCCACCGAGGGCCCCAGTGGCTGCGTTCGCATGGCGGCACCGCACCCATTTCGGCACACCCCTCACACGTTTCGTGGCCCCATAGGGAGCTCCACCGAAGGCCCCAGTGGCCGCGCCCGCATGCGTCCCGCACACCCATTTCGGCACACCCCTCACACGTTTCGTGGCCCCATAGGGAGCTCCACCGAGGGCCCCAGTGGCTGCGTTCGCATGGCGGCACCGCACCCATTTCGGCACACCCCTCACACGTTTCGTGGCCCCATAGGGAGCTCCACCGAGGGCCCCAGCTGCGCCGCATGGCGGCACCGTACACATCTCGGCACAACCTCACACGTTTCGTGGCCCGATAGGGAGCTCTACCGAAGGCCCCACTGGTGCGTTCGCATGGCGGCACCCACCCATTTCGGGCCACCCCTCACACGTTTCGTGGCCATAGGGAGCTCCACCGAGGGCCCCCGTGGCTGCGTTCGCATGGCGGCACCGCGCCCAGTTCGGCACACCCCACACACGCTTCGTGGCCCCATAGGGAGCCCCACCGAGGGCTCCAATGGCTGCGTTCGCATGGCGGCACCGCGCCCATTTCGGCACACCCCTCACCCGGCTCGTGGCCCCATAGGGAGCTCCACCGAGGGCCCCAGTGGCTGCGTTCGCATTGCGGCACCACACCCATTTCGGGACACCCCTCACACGTTTCGTGGCCTTATAGGGAGCTCCGCCGAGGGCTCCAATGGCTGCGTTCGCATCCTCACACGTTTCGTGGCCCCATAGGGAGCTCCACCGAGGGCTCCAGTGGCTGCGTTCGCATGGCGGCACCGCACCCATTTCGGCACACCCCTCACACATTTCGTGGCCCCATAGGGAGCTCCACCGAGGGCCCCAGTGGCTGCGTCCGCATGGCGGCACCGCGCCCATTCCGGCACACCCCTCACACGCTTCGTGGCCCCATAAGGAGCTCCACCGAAGGCCCCAGTGGCTGCGTTCGCATGGCGGCACCGCACCCATTTCGGCACACCTCTCACACGTTTCGTGTCCCCTTAGGGAGTTCCCTCTCATGCGCTCAACCTGCTTTGCGGTATTCGCAACTGCATATGGTTGGGTCCATCGCCAGGATAATTTCATATATATATATATATATATATGTGTGTTTTTTTGTTTTCGTCTCCCCCCCACTTCCCATTTGTTCAAATACGTTCTGGTGAATCGACGATTTATTGTGTCTGTGTGTTTTTTCCCCTCCTGACTCTTGCTCGCCCTTCCGCGGACGGGCCTTACGGGATAGCCCCCCCGCCCCCACGTCCTCCCAGAGGCCAGCATCACTGAACAACTTTACGTTTCGGTGTCTCGATGTTCGCAATCTCGCCTCTTCGTTCTTCGAAGCGTCCAGGACGGCCTGAGCGGCCCCCCAAAGAGAATTCGAACTCCCAGTCGGACCCCTCCACCCCCACCAGCAGGCCTCAAGAGGGCCACAAGAGGCCTCAGCGGCCCCCAAATACGCCCACGAACGAACCCCCATGAGGTACCCGAGAAACCCCAAAGAGGCTTCCAAGAGGCCCTAAGAGGTACTCCAGATTTCGTAATAAAAGGAAGGGGGTCACAACCCTCCCAGACGAGAAGTCTTAGACCCCCCCAGACCATCCATGAAAGGGCGGCCCTTTGCCCAGACCCCCCCGAACCCTCCAAGACAGCTCAAATCAGACCCCCCCGCCAAATGTGACCCCCCCTACTTTATTACGAAATCTGGAGTAGCCAGGGGGCCTCTGCTCCGCGGCTCAGGCACGGAGGCGGGCTGTGTCGAGGGCCACCAGACTCAGCTGGGAAATCGTCGAGGCCTTCAATCTTTCCCATGGCGCCCCGGGCCACAACCCGAGCAAGGTGGCGGAATAGGCCGCAGGCCGCTGGATAATGACGCTGTGGAAAGCGATGGGCGTCTGCGTCTCCGTCTCGCGGACCAGGACGGCTCTCGCGCCGGGCTGGAGGTCGCCTTTCAAGTAATGGTGCTGATGAAAGGTCGTGCGCCACCAGTCGCGGCCGGCCTCTAGATTCAGCGGCCAGACGCTCACGGACAGCGGGGTGGGCCTCAGAAGCTGCTTCACCTCCTCCGTGTCGGTGCCGTCGGCCAGAGAGCTGCACGCCCTCAGCTGGCGTGGGGCGGCCTGGGCCACGGCGTCCATCGCTTCGACAGACGGCGTCGGGCCGATGAACTGGCACACCTTCCCAGTGTCTGCCCAATACACGCTGTCCGCCGACCCGGTCAAGCTCCAGTGTGAGAGATGCGTGCTCCTCCCACGAAACCCTTCTGCTGGGGCCCATCTTTCGCGATTGAAAGTTTTCCCTCCCACCAAACAGCGCCCAGTACACTTTGAAATGTGATTGCACGCCAGAGAAAGGCCAGACAGGCTCCAGGCAGGGCGGTGGTGAAAATAACCTGGGTGGCGTGGGCGCCAGGAAGGGTGGGCAAGGGCGCCAGGAAAATACACCGACCATCATTACCATCATAGAACACCGACCGGGAACAGGACAATCAAGCACCGAAAGGGACTGGCAGATCGCGACAAACACAACACATTCACAAGGCATCAGCCACAAAACACCGTGCAGGAACGGCCGACTGCGACACACGGGTCCAGTTCCTGATACAGCACGTATGAGCCTCCCAACGCAAGCACTGTGTGGCGGGAAAGCGCGCGCCTTCACCCACACACCTTCATCTTCAATCTCACCCTTGCCCTCTATTTCACCACCACCCTTGAGCGGAATCAACTTTCTGGGTGAATCTTGAAGAATATTGAGCGGTAGCCGTTCCCACATTCTACGAGGTGCCAAGTATTCGCGTTGGAATCCGTGTGGATACTGGACAAAAGCGCGTAAAGCACACACACACAGAGAATCCCGCACACAGGTACGCACATAAATCACGTACACGCAAACACAGACACACACACACACACAACACGCACGCAATACACAACACACAACACACAACACACACACCACACACAACACACAACACACACACACAACACACACCACACTCACACACACACCATACACACCACGCACAACACACAACACACAGAACACACTCAACACACAACACACACAGCACGCAACACACCACACACAACACACACAACACACAACACACACACAACACACACAACACACACACAACACACCACGCACACAACACACACAACAAACAACACACACACAAAACATACACACCACACACAACACACACACATCACAAGACACACGCACACACACACACACACGCACGCACACGCACACACACACACAGAAACGCAAAGACACACAACGGCACACAAAGACACACAACGACTCACAAAGACACCAAAACACAACGACACAATCACACAAAGACACAATGACACAAACACACGAACACACAAACACACACAAACACACACAAACACACACACACACACACACTCTAAACACAATAGAACATACACGCAGACACACAGACACACACATACACACACGCACGCTCAAACAAAACACACAAGCTAACACACACACACACTAAAACACACACACACACACATTCTCACACACACGCCCACACACACACGCACAACAGCGCACTACAATACACTCACACACACACGCGCACACAAACACACACACACACGCACACACTAAACCATACACACATACACACGCACACATACACACACAAACGCACACACACACACGCACACAGCCACAGATACACACACACTAACACAAACTAAACTACACACGAACTAACACACATGGAGACACACACACACACGCGCACACACGCACTAAACACACACACACACGCACACACGCACGCACGCACACACACACACACCACACACACCGCACACACACACACACCACACACCAACACACCAACACACCAACACACCAACACATCAACACATCACACACAACCATACCACCACACACAGACACACGCACACTAAAACACACACATACACCGAACCACACGCACGCACACTCCAAAACACACGCGGCACGCGAAAACACACGCGCACTAGCACATACACATACACATACACTACACATACACTAACACACACGCGCACACTCACTAAAACATGCACGCACAGACACTAAAATACACGACAGCACACTACAACACACGCGCATACACACATGAACACATTCAAACACTCAAACACACTAAGGCCCACACCACACACCAGGCACACACTACACCACACACATGCGCTAAAACTTATACGCGTACTACAACACACACAGTCACTAAACCACGCACGCACACACTGAAATTCACACATCCATCACCGACACGCGAAACCACACATAAAACGCACAAACACAACCAAACACACGCACAACCACACACACACGCACACACACACACACGCACGCACACACAGACGCACACACACACACACGCACACACACATACACGCACACGCACACACGTACGCATAACACACACACACACAAATGTACGCACACACACACACACACACGCACACGCACGCGCAGGCACACACACACAACCACACACACAGACACACGCACGCCGACACATACAGACACACCCAGCCACAAACACAGGCACACACAGGCACACACAGGCACACACAGGCACAAACAGAGACACACACACAAACACACACAGACACATATACACACAGGCACACACACAGATGTACACACCAACATGCACACAGTCACACACAAACGCGACTATAAGCACAAACGCGAACACACCACATTCACAAACCCACGCACACAAACATACACACACACACACACACGCGCACGCACACGCACGCGAACACGCGCACGCGCACGCACACACCTTTTTTTATACGGCGCAAGGGAGCCTTGGGCGCGGTCGGCAGGTGGAAGTGCCATTTGCGAACGAATTTCGTCGAACGCGCACTGGTGAAATATTCCAACCACGGTCATGCAAATTGGCGTTGGAAGTAATCCAAACACACGCACACACACACACACACACACGCCCACGCCAACGCCCACGCAACCACACACACACACGGACACAGACACTGACACTGACAGCGACACAGACACAGGCACAAGCACGCACGCGCGCCCGCCCGCCCGCCCGCCCGCGCGCCCGCACGCACGCGCACGCACGCAGAGACGCACAGACACACAGACACATAAACACACAGACACGCACCCACACACAGACGCACAGACAAACAGACACAATGACACACAGACATACATACAGACACCGACACACGCACACACACACCGACACAGACGCAGGCACAGACACAGACACGTCGTGCACATGCACAGACACAGATACACACGCACACGGACGCAGCCACATACACAGACACACATGCACACTGACACACGCACACACGAACACAACCACAAACATAACCACAACCACAGACGCAACCATACACAAACACAATCTCAATCACAACCACAAACACACCAACAACCACAAACACAACCGCAACCACAACCACAACCACAACAACACACACGCAATCACACACATACACACAACACCAACCACAGCCACAAGCACAAACACAAGCACGAACGCAAACACAAAAACAATTACATACGCATACAAACACAAACTCACGCGCAACCATAAACAAAACCACGAACACAACCACAACCACACGCACCGCATGCACACACACACACACACCAACCCACACACCCACAGACACCCAACCCCACACCCGCACCCACGCCCACACCCACTCCCACCTGCGCCCACCCACACACACCCACACACACACCGACACACCCAAACATCCACACAAACACACACACACACCCACACCCACACCCCCACACCCCCACATCACCCACCCACCCACCAACCCATCCACCCACCCACCCACAGACACAGACGCAAACATAGTCACAGGCACAGACAGACAGGCAGACACAGACACACAGAAAGACAGACAGACATTTACAGAAAGACAAGCAAACAGACAGGCAGACAACCAGACAGACATACAGGCAGACAGACAGCCAGACAGACATACCGACTGACAAACAGGCATACAGACAGACACGCGGACAGACACACTGACAGACACACAGTCAGACCCACACGCACAGACAGACACACTGACAGACCCACCCACACAAACACACAAACAGACAGACAAACAGACAGACAGACTCTCGGGCTCCCACGCCGCCGGGGCGCCCCGCAGCCAAGCCTCGAGGGCGCGCCCCAGCCGCGCCTGGGGGGCGAGGGCCATGACGCGGAACACCGCGAGTCTCGCGCGGTGAAACGGCCCAATTGTATCTGGGGCCCTGGCCGGACTGCACCGGTGCGATCGCGGTGGCTTCAGGAAACTGCACGCGCCAGGTCGCGAGTCACAGACCCTGAGCCAGGTTCGGCAGGGGAGCGAGAGAGAAGGAAAGGGATAATAATATAATAATATTATTACGAACAATAATAATGATAATACTAATAATAATAATAATAATAATCATACTAATGATAATATTAATAATAGTAGTACTAATAATCAGAATATTAATAATAATAATGCTGATAAGAATAATAATGCGAATAACAATAATACTGATAATACGAAAAATAAGACGAATGCGAATCGTAATTGTAGTACTAATCTCCATAACCGTGAAAAGAAGACGAATCATACAAATGTTAAGAGTAATGAAAATAGTAATAATAATGATAATAATAATAAAACAATACTAAAAATAATGAGAATAGAAAGAATCAGAATAATAAGAAAAGCAGCGCCTAGCGAAGGATATGATCCTCGGGCTGCTACCCGGGCTTTTTGCGATTCACCCCAGACCTCCTCGGCCCCAGGACCCCCGTGCTCTTCGCAGACTCTCTACTGGTCTAGAACGAACCCTCCAGGCCAAGCGGCGCAGGGGAGGAGGGGGAGGAGGGGGCGGAAGGGGGGGCAGGAGCTCCCCCTACTTCAGGCTGGCTGCTTTGCGGAGCTGCCGGGCCGTGGAACCCTGCAGCCCCGCGCCCAGGACCTTGTGGGCCCGCGCCAGCTCGTGCTGCTCCTGGTCGCTGGGCAGCTCTCGAACCTGCTCCAGCAGCCAGAGCCGCGCCTCGGCCTGATCGTGCCGCTGGTCTCCAGGGCGAAAGGCTTCAGCTGCGCGCCCGGGTAGCGCGCGCGCGCTTGTCGCGCTCGCCCCGGCGCCCCGCTTTCCCGCCGCGCCGAGCGGCCGCCCTCAGCTCGGCGGCCGTTCCCGCTGCGGGGTGGCGGGAGGTGACGTCCAGCCGCCGGCGGCCTCCGTCGCCCTGGCGCTCATGTCCAGGATCGCGTGTTCGAGGCGCGTTCCGCGGAAGCGGTCCCATCGTAAGACTCTCGGCTCGGAAAGCGGCATCTCGCCCCGCCGGCGAGCGAGCGCCCCCCCCCCCCCCAGCCGCCGCGCGAGGTGGCCGCGGCGAGCCGCGACCCCGCCTCCGAGCTGGCAGGTGAGCGCGTGGTCGCCCTGGCTGTCGAGTGCCCCGCCGCAGCTAGCTCCGCTCGCCGCGCGCAAGCAGCGGCTGCCCCTGGCAGCTCTTGCTGCGAGAGCTCCGCTCTGGGAAGCTGCAGTCGCTGCCGCGTCGCCGCCCCCGGGCGCGCGTCCTCCAGGGCGCAGAGGTCGTCGTCTGGGCGCGCCTGGAAGCCGGCGCTTCCGGGCCCCGCGGCGCCTCGCATCGCGGCCTCCTGCGGGAGGGGCAAGCGCACCAGTAGGGCTGCGCGCCGTGCCTTTTGCGTCTTTTCACTGGCGAGGCCTTGCCGCGAGGGCGCGCTGAGCGCCGTTGCCGAATCTCCCCCAGCCGCCAGGTCCAGCCCTGGGGCTCGAAGCCCCTGGCGGGCGCTCTCCAGCTGCCCCGCGGCACGAGGTAGCTTCTCCAGGCAGTCGGCCAACGTGCCGCAGCCGAGGTCCTGGGCCACCTCTGCGACGCCGACCGCCCAGGAAGCCAGGGAAGCTGCGTGTCTCCACGTGGGGGCGAGCTGGGCCCCGACGCCCCGTTCTCTGGCGGGTGGCTGCGTCTGCTGCCTGCCCCATCCTCGCTGGCCCAGCGCTGGCCCGCAGCGGCGCGCCGGTCGTCTTTTTGCTGAGTCCTTCAGCCGGCGCGCCGCTCTCCCCGGGCTGTCTGCTGGCTCCCCCCGGCTGGCTCGGTGTCCAGCATCTCTGTAGGCCACTCGTCATGGCCCCCCGTCCTGCGGGGGGCCGAGCTGCTGTCTTGCGCCGGTCAAGCCGCAACCCGAGAGGGCTGATGACTCGCTCTAGGGCCTGCAGCGCGAGTGCGGACAGTTGCGCGCTGACGACCAGGTAGCGTTCGCCGAGATAGCAGCGCAGCTGCGCCTCTGGTTCCAAGCGCGGGAGCTCGAGCATGAACCCGCCCAGCGCCTCCCTCTGTGCCACTGCAAAGCCAGCAGGCGAAAGCGGCCCCCCCTGGTCGAAACCCCGCGCGCTGTCGACAGGGTGGAACTTCCCCGAGGAGTCTCTCCAGAGGTGCTGCGCCGAGCCTCCGTGCCATGCCCGGAGGGCAGAAGCCACCTCCGCCTCGTGCGCGGACATCGCCGCGGCGGCTGGCTCTCGCTCCAGTGACGGGAAGGCAGCCTCAAAGTCCAGCTTGAGGAAGACCGCTGTCCGCCTGGTCTCGGCTTGGCCCTCTAGCTTCCGCAACGGCAGCTCTGCTCTGCCAGCCCGCCCGACGCCGCGCCGCCCCCCCCCCCCCCCGGCGGCCCGTCGCAGCTGCCCCTTCTTTACACGCGCGAGCGCGCGGAGGCCGAGGCGCCGCGCAGAGGCGCTGACTAGGAGCGGCCTCGCCCCGCCGTCGCCTTTGCGGTGAGCTGTGTCTTCGCACGTGCGCAAAGCTGCATGACGTCGTCCGGCAGCAACCCGAAGGCGACCCAGGCGATGGCTTCTGACAGCCACCCTAGAGTTTCCCCGCAAGAGCCTGCGGCCGCCAGGTGCTCAAGCCGGCGGCCTAAAAGCCCTGGCGCTGTCAGCTTTGGTGGCCGCCGGAGCAGCTTCTCTGTCTCCGCCTTTTCTTCGAACAACTCTGGGCTGGGAGCTGTCATGGGCGCCGTCAGCAGCGCGGCGGAGGCGGGGGGGGGCGCGCCCGCGCGTTTCCCAAGGTTTCCAATGTCCTTGGCGCGAGCTTGGTGCCAGTGACTGCACGTGGCGCTCTCCCCTCCACCCCAGCTGCAGCGAGGGCGTGGGCTCTGGCGGCCTCTTGTTTGTCCGTCTGCTTGGCCGCGGCCGTGGGCAATTTCTCACCATGCCGGACGGGCGCCCAGGACGCCGTCCAGTGGCCGCCCCAGAACCAGGCCAGGTGCTCCTCGAGACTTTCTGCGAAGTCGTCGCCCCCCTGCTGTGGCCGAGGAGGAGGAGGAGGTCCAGCGTCAGGAAAGCCGTCCACTCCTGGCTCGCGTCCCCGTCGCGCCAGGCCTCTCTCAGGACTTCCAGCGTCTTCCTCCTGGCTTTCGGGCGCGGCCAAACCGACCCCTACCAAACCATGCCCTTTTTTCAAAGAAGGCGGAAGTGCGCAAACACAGGGAGCGAATGAGATCCTTCCTGAGAGCGTCGCTCTCGCAAGACCGGGTCGCGGTCCCAGGGGCATGCGGAGAGACAACTAAATCGAGACGTTTTGGAAACCACTGCACCAGTCAAGCGCTTCGGGGACGAACATAAACGAAAGCGCCGGCGCGGGCAGAAGTCGCGACGACGGGCCGGCAGAAAGAACGACGCAAGATAAGGAGCACGGCCCAAGGACAGTCATCGGGGGACGTCAACGGCGCATGAAATCCACGCGCTGCCTTCGAATGGCGCGACCAACGGTGGCCGGCCAGAGCGACGCGTCTGCGCTGGCACGGGCGTTTATCATTCAAAATATCATGCCTCGGCCCTGCGCTGCGTAGCGCAACTCTTTCTTAATGCGAATCAGAGCTCCAAGGTGCGCACGCGATGTCGGTGAGCCGAAACGCGCACTGAACCTGGGCGGCTAGGAAAAAACGCAACCAACCCCAAAACGAACATATCCCAACGAAGCAGTCGCATGCTTTGCGCGCGGTGAAGTACGACCGCCAGGGTTTGAACAGTCTTACAACATACCTGGCAAACCTTGAACGATTTCTCAAAAGTGATCGGCACACTCACGCCACCAGAATTACAAATAAATCGTTTCGCTACTTCGGGAATTTGACAAAGGAACACCACGCCTTTTGTATATGGACGAGCAAGTGAAACGTCACCCACCCTGACGTACGCATATGCCTGCAGGGATGGCGAATCGAGCCAATGATGGCCCAAAGAGACGGTCCTCCTGTGGAGGGGTTTTGACAACGCGTGCCCGCTACATATCAGGAGCCTCGAAAGTGCACAAACAGACATATCATAGGATCCACACTTGGCTCTATCACAGAGCGCCCATGTCTGTGTTGGCAAGTATGGCTCTGGTGCCGAGCCAGGCGCATGAGTACGCACGTGCTGCACGACCAGGCTCACGCGCCCCATGAAAGAATGCGGACGTTTCAAGGCATTGGCCACGCATCCCCACAGACGCAACGCAGTACGTTGCACATATTGAGGCAATGAGTTGCAAATACTGGGAACCAATAGTACGCGTGGGTGCAACATGCCAGCACCTGCCGCACAAACCGCACGCGCAACCCCCATCCCTCCATTTCCGCCTGATATCCCGTCCACATATTTTATATTTCCTTCCCTCCCCTGCCGCCCCCGTTCGCCCCCCCCCTCCCCACCCTCTCTCAACTTCCCCCTCCTCCGCCCCCCTCCTCCTCGACCCCTGGCCCAGCTCGCCCTCGCGGCGGAGTGCATTGTGCAGCGCGTCGCCAGGCGAGGGAACTAAGGGAGGGAGGGGGGATGGAGGGGGGAGGGGGGAGGGGAGAGAAGGGGGGGGAGGGAGACAGGGCGAAAGACGCATGCAGGGAGGGGGGCGTGGGCGAGGAGCCAGAGGAGGCAGGAGAGATACGGGGGGAGCGGGGGAGGGAAGGAATGTCGGAGGCAGGGAAGGAGAGGAAGAAACGAGGGCAAGGGCGATGCGGGCGAGGGGAGCTAATGCGAGGGGGGAGGGATGGGAGGGAAGGGGCACTAGGGAGGGAGGGGGCGAGGAAAAGCGAGGAAAGCGGGGGGAGGAAAAGAGGGCAAGGAGGAGAGACAGAGAAGGTGGGGATGTTGTGAGGACAGCGGAGAAGTGGACAGAATGGAAAGAGGGAGATGGCGAGAGGCCAGAGTGAAGAGCAAGGGAAGAGTGGCGAGGGGACGGCGAGGGAGGGAGAGACACGAAGGAGTAAGGAAGGAAGAGAGGATGGCGGCGGAGTAACGGGGAGAAGATCGGAAAAGACCAGCCGGTCTGGACTCCCGCGGCACCTGCGACAAAACCTTGCCCTCCGCCCCCCAGCGAGGCCCAAACTGCACTCGCGCGGCTTGCGGGGGCCGCGCGACTGTCTTTTGGGGCTCGCCCGGGGCGGATCCCCGAATGAAAATTTCGAATGTGTGGACCCGGAGCTCGTCACGGTAGGGTATCATTTGGGCGCGCCCCACACCGGAGGCTTCCGTGACGACCCCCCCCGGGACCCCCGCCCGTCTGTCTTGTTTCCCGACTTGCGCCTAAACCGGAGGCTTCCGCGACGAGCTCGGGGGGGCCCCGGGCGCAACCTAAACCGGAGGCTTCCGTGACGAGGGGGCGCCCAAACCGGAGGCTACCGCGACGACCCCCCCCCCGGAGGTTTCCTGGTCGGGGGCCCTCGGGGGGGCCCTCTCGGGGCCCTCCAGGCCTTCCAATGCAATCTCGGAGGGCCTCAAGAGGGCTCCAAGAGAGCCTCAGGAGGGCCTCAAAATTTCAAATATATTGACAAACTTTAAAGCTCTCTTGGAACCGTCTTGAGCCCGCTTGAAGCCCTCCGGATCGCACTGGAAGGCCCTGGAGGGCCCGGGCAATGCTCCAAGAGGGCCTCTAGAGGGCCTCAAGACGGCCCTCAGCGAGCCCCACGAGGGCCCCAAGGGGGCCCAAGAGATGCCCGAGAGGGCCTCTTGTGCACGACCACTTGCGTATATGAACACTGCTGTCCATGACCACTCTCGCATTTAACTGCTATTGTATATCACCCCTCCCTCCTGGCTCATCCCTTCACCCTCATCGATCCTCCTGATGATCAGGGCAAGTCGCCTGGTGATTTTTTAGACGGGCTGGTGGGGGTACGCGGAGCGCCAACAATTTCTGGAAGCCTGCCTGAGGGCTCAAGGGAGCCCCAAGTGGGCCCCGTGAGGCCCACAAGAGGACCTCGGGAGAGCCCCGCCTGGACCCCAAGAATATCCAAAGTTAGGACGCGCGCTGCATCCTGATTCAGGAATGTCTCGGGGTCCACTTGATGCCCCGTGGGGGCATTCTCCGGGACTTCCTGAAACCCGCCCAAAGCCGGAGGGAGCCCGTGTTGCCGAGAACTCGCTAATACGGCTTTAACAAAATCTAGTTACCCCCCAAGAGGGCCCAAATCCAATATTCAAAATGCCTTTTGGCTCTGGGCCATCTGGGGATCCATCCGGGGCCCTCCTGGAGCCCCCCTGGGGGTCTCCCCAGGGCCCACCCACAGCCCCCTCGAATCCATTGAGGGCCCCAAAGAACGCCCCAGAGGGCACCCATCAGAAGGGGTCCAAATACATGTATGTTTGGAGGGCCCGCATCAGGATGCATGGTGCAACATGAGTTTGGGCCGTTGCGTGGGCCACGCCGGTGCCCTCTTGGAGCCGTCTTGGGCCGCGCTGGGGCTGTCCTGAAGCCCCGAGGATGCCCCGAGAGAGCCCCGAGAGAGTCCCGAGGAAGCTCCTGCAAGCGACATTTGCATGCACACTTTTACGTCGTATTGTTTCCGCGTGCTCCCTTGAAGCAAGAGGGTAAGGTTTTCCTCGATGCGGCATGCATTGCCGTTTGCCCCACGGCGCGGCGTCGTGCTCAACAACAACGTCCCCCGCCATGCCATTGCGGTTGCATGATGCACCGTGCACCTTCACCTGGGGCCCACTGGGGGTCGGCTTGGAGCCCTCTCGGAGCTCTTTTGGGGGCCTCAGAAGACCTTTTTGTCGGAGCCTCGTTGCGGCTTCGGGGGGGGGGCCTCGCCCAGCTCGCTCGAGGGAAACCGCGAGCTCCGGAGTCAGACCGCCAGCATCAATCGTCTGGCAGCCCCCGCATATCCTAACATTCTCGGTAACCTAGGAAAGCGGGGCCCCGGGCGTCAGCCGAAATCGACGGCGAGTTGTTGTCAAATCCCTGCAATTTCCGCGAGGGGCCACTGTCGAGCATTGATTCTGAGACAAACACAAAGCGCACGCGAGTGGTTAAGATGATCGAGTCAACAGTAGCACCGAAAAGCGTCAGCGGGCAATCATATGTTTCCTCTAGTTGCGAAGCCGCTCGCGCCCCAAGATGCAGATGCGATGGTGCCGCATCTGAAAACATTGTAGACGCACGCGCAAGAATGGCAGCGACGCTCCCATTGCTCCTTCGCCAACTCCGCCAAACAAGCACGCATTCCGACTCGATCGAGGAAGCTGCGCGGCACACTTGCTGCACTTCATGACTTCTGTTTGCGAATTCCTTTGGGGCGGCGCCGGTCGTGCCCCGAGAGCGCTTCGCGCGTGGGCAATTCATTTTGCTCGAGTCTGCAGCCGACGCACGCGCGGACCGCATTGACCTCGAAAACGCAAAACTCGTTACGCAAGGGTATGGTTTGCTAGGGGTCGGTTTGGCCGCCCCTGAGGCTTGGAGGACGGTCCGGAATCTGCACATAGGCGGTGCCCCCCACGCGTGGGATCTCGTCCCGGGCGAGCTCGGTCCAACAAACGGTTTTTTCTGGTAGGCGTGCCTCCTCCCAGCGCGGGTGCGACGGTGCAGCCGCCTGCCCCCCCCTTTTCGGGGTCAGCTGGGCGAGGATCTGGCTGTGCAGCCCGGGCTGTCTGCGCCTTTGCTGCCTCTGCATGTTCGCCTGTGCCGTTCCGGAACGGCCAGATCTGCGCTGCTTCTGGCAGGCGGCCTTGGAGACAAGCCGCGCAAAACCACCTTGAGCACGTCCGGGCGCCCCACGTGCAAGTCCTGAGCTCGTCCTTCTGGTATGTCACCCCGCACGTCTTGCAAAACGCTGGCCTGGTTGAGCGAGCTTGGACGCTAACACCCGAGCCTCCGCTCTCGGCTGTTGTCGTTGCCGACCTTTCGCTGCTGCTGCGCCCATTGCGGCGGGGTTCACCCCTGCTTCCATGAATGCTGAAAGAAAGATGCGTGTACCCAGGGGTGGCGCGACAAATGTAGAAATAGAGATTTCCGGGCCGCACCCAGCAGTGGTAACGAGCAATTCGGCTGGGCGCGCGCTCGCGCTCGCGCTCGCGCTTGAGCCAACCTTCAGCCAGTCAGACAGACAGACAGACACACACCACACACAGACACAGACACAGACACAGCCACAAACACACACAAACACACACACACACGCACACCCACACACACACACAAACACACGCACACGCACACACATACACGCACACACACATCACACAACACACGCACCACCAACAACAACAGCACAACAACACACATCAACAACACACACATACACAGACGCACACATGCACACACATGCGCGCGCTCACACACACATGCACACACACAAACACACACACACACACACGTGTACCAGGTTGACCTCCCGCCGTCCCAAGGGAGGGATCAAGGATTAGCGCCAGGATTCGAACGGTTCAGGAAAAGTCTCAGAAGTCCACACAACTAAGCCTGCTTTTTCCCCACAGCCCAGATTCGATATTCGAGTGGGTACACAAACGCTTCTGCGACAACAGACACTGAACAGCTGGCCCTTAGTACGACCACCATTACTATTCTTACCTCTTCACCTTCTACTACTACTACTACTACTACTACGACTACTACTACTACTACTACTACTACTACTACTACTACTACAACTACACCAACTACTACTACTACTACTACTACTACTACTACTACTACGACTACTACGACTACTGCTACTACTACTACTACTACTACGACTACGGCTACGACTACGACTACGACTACGACTACTACTACTACTACTACTACTACTACTACTACCACTACCACTACTACTACTACTACTACTACTACTACTACTACTACTACTACTACTACTACTACTACTACTACTACGACTATGACTACCACTACGACTACGACTACGACTACGACTACTACTACTACTACTACTACTACTACTACTACTACTACGACTACTACTACTACTACTATGACTACTACTGCTACTACTACTGTTACGGCTACTACTGCTATTACTTTTACTGCTTCTTCTGTACTACACCTAATCCGACTCTACTATACTACGAACGGCAAACGAAAGGATACACATCTTACGGGCCGGGTGTCCTACTACTACGGCTACAACCGCTAATTCGAGGGCTGCCTACTACTACGTCTACGACTACTACCACTACTACGACTAGCACTACCAACTACGACAACAGCTACGGCTGGTACCACCACTGATCTTACGAGTGCAAACGGGTACTAGTAACAACTACTACTGCTACTACTACTATTACTACTGCTACTACTGCTACTACTACTACTACTACTATTTCTGCTGCTGCTGCTGCTGCTGCTACTAATGTGTAGTCTTACTTGCACTAATGCGACTGCGAATTCTAATGCTCCCTTTTTCCAGCTCAGGCAGGCCGGGTGGCGAGGCTTCGAGACGCTGCAGGCGCAAGAGGCTGCCGCCAGGGGATCTCCGATCCGCGGGCGGCCACGGACATCAACTGAAATTTCGGACACATCCAGAGACAGAGGGAAAACGAGGGGGGGAGGGGGGGAGCTTGAGCGAAACGTCAACGGAAGATCGCAGACGGGCGGCCAGCAACGCTTCCCAAGGAGCAACCCTGTTCAGAGAACGATTTATGCTCCCTTTTTCCAGCTCAGGCAGGCCAGGTGGCGAGGCTTCGAGACGCTGCAGGCGCAAGAGGCTGCCGCCAGGGGATATCCGATCCGCGGGCGGCCACGGACATCAACTGAAATTTCGGACACATCCAAAATGCTGCAAATTGCACAGCTAAACTGGCTACGCCGAGAATGCATCAATTATTATTCACGAGTCGGAAAGCGCTCGAGCAGCACGGCCTATCAGAGCGGAGAACTGCCCAGCCCGGGACCTGGCCTTCTCATCCGCGTACGCTCTGGCGAGGATGTTGCAGAGCTTTCGAGGATATGCTTCCGCCAACTTGGTGCGGAACCTGCCCGACGCGTCTTTCCCGGACAGCTCCTGATGCCTCTGCCCTGTGAGGACGCAGACGGGCCCCACACACCTGAACTTGGCCAAGGGCGCCAGGTCGAGGAGAAACGCAACGATCTTGGTGCTCTTCCTCCAGGGCGCCCCGAACCGGCAGTACTCGATCACCTGGGACGTGACCTGCCGGCGTTGGAGCAGGGGCAGCATCGGCGGCAGCTGCCACGCGTAGCTCAGCGCGGGGTTCTCGAGGGACCAGGGGACGAAACACTGGCAGCACAGCGCGCAGAAGGATATCGTGAGCCGCGCGTACAAGTTGCCCCACTTCACTTTCTGGAAGTCGGCGCCCCCGACGGGGAGACTGGGCAGGCCCCAGACGTGCTCCTGGGACCGGAGCCGCGGGGGGCCGTTGGGGCGGTCTCGTGCCCGCGAGAAGGTCTCGCAGGGAAAGCCAGCATGCAGGCCGCAGACGAGCCCCGCCCGTATCCAGCCCCGAATGAGGCGGGCGTTCCTGGGGTCGCGCAGGTCGTAGGCGGGGCCGTACAAGATGCCCCAACGCAAGGTGGGGACATTTCCCCGTTCCACGGCGTCGGACAGGTGGCCCGAGCCCGCGAACAGCTCTAGGAACACGGCGATGGTCGGCGCCCTCAGCGGCCCAAAGATGGCATCCGCCTCCCCCGCAGCACGTCGGGGAGCTCCCGAGCGGCCGCCGCGGCCGCCCGCTGCACGTCGGGCGGCAGGCGGCGCAGGAGGTCGGCCAGTCGCCCCCCGTGCTCGTAGCGGCGGAGGCTCCGAGCGGACCGCCACCGCCCGCGGCGCTGGATCTCCTCCAGCCGCCGGGCGCCGGTCGCGAAGTCGACGCTCGCCCCCGTGTGCCGGAAGCGGTAGGCGTCGAGCGGCCCGAGGGGCCCCAGGCGCCAGGCTGCCGCGGCCTCGTCCAGGGCGCGGCGCAGGGCGCTGGGCGACAGATCCAGCAAGGGCCCCTCGCTGCGCTCCAGCCCCAGCTGCACCAGGGCGTCCGCGAGCGCCGCCTGCCGGTCGAGGTCGAGGACGATCGTCTGGTCGAACTCCTGGCTCTTGGACGGGGTCCGCATCTCGAACGGGTGGAGCAGGACCGATGTGGGGGTCCACTCGCGGGCTCCGCTGAAGGCCCCCGCCGCCACGTCACGGCCCCGTAGCAGGAATGGCTCTCCCGGGCGCAGGTACAGCTCCATCATCATGAGGATCGCCAGCGCGTGGGGTCTCAGCCCCTGGCAGATCATCCAGCACGCCAGCAGCGCCACCACGTCGTAGGGCAGGGGCAGGCGGCCCCCCGCTGGGGCAGCACGGCGCCAGCCTCGCAGGCACTGCCGACAGATGGGCATCCGCCCGCCCCCCAGCCTGCCGAGGCGGGGCTCGGCCCACTGCACCGACGCCAGGAGCTTCTCGCCCGCGCTCAACGAGCCGTCCTCCATGAACATGATCTCCATCAAGCCCGCGGTGGCGCTGTCCCACTCCTCCTCGGTGATCGGGTGGTCCCCGCGGGAGTTGCAGAACCTGCGCAGGGCGGCCAGGTAGAGAGAGTACTGGGCCTGCGTCTTCGCCGACACCGAGGCCCTCCGAAGCAAACTCATCTGGGCCTCTGGGGCCCGCGCCGCAGCCAGCCCGGCAGCGCGCTCCGCCCGCGCCCGCGCCGCTGCCGCCCGCGGGCCCCCAGCTTCCAGGGGGGCCAAGGCCGGGCGGGAGGCCGACCCCGAGCTGGGCGGCGGCGGCAGGCGGCCCGCGGGGGTCCTCGACCTGTCGGACCTGCCGCGCGCCAGCATCGCGGCCCTCGTCGGCGGCGGCCGCGAGCTCGCGCCGCAGGCCGGCAAGCGGGTCGCTCGGCGCCGGACGGCCGCGCGACGGCCCGTCCGCAGGGTTGAGCTCCGACGCGATCCAGCGCGACCGCAGGAGGCTGCCGGTCCCCAACAGCAGGGCGCCCAGTCGACGGGTCACCGAGAGCATGCCATCGGAGGAGGACCGCCCCTTCGTGGCGGCCAGGGAGGCGGAGATCGAGTCCCCTATCACGAGCAGCCTCGAGCCCAAGTTGGCGACGGACCTCAGGAGGTGGCGAACCCCGTACAAAAGCGCCTCCGCTTCCAGGGCCGGCATAGACGTCGAGGGCCGTTTCCACCTCTGCCTCCCGCACACCCTCCAGGGGGCCCTCAAGAGGTCCAAGGGGACGTCCTCGAACGGCTTCCGGTGACGGCGGTCGAACTCGCTTTCGGGTCGGTCGTGTCGAGACTGGGGCCGCGCGAGCTCCATCAGGATCCGCCTGTCGGCCTCACCTTCACCCCCGTGCAGCTGCGCAGCGGCCGCGGCGAAAGCGCGCCCACGGGGTGGCCGCCCCTCCCGGGCCGCCTCCCGAGCCCCAGCATGCTCCGAGTGACGGCAGGCCTCCTTGACCAGGGCCACCGGCGGTCGTCCCCGAACGGCCCCAAGGCCCCACGGCGACGCGTCCGCCACGACGACGTCCGGACAGGTACCCGCTGAAGTGTTGACCCAGATGAGCGGGGCGATACGGTCCCAGATGTCGAGCTCCTTTCGTGCTGAGGCCCAGAGGGCCCGAGGCCCCCGGGCTGGGCATCTCCGCGCGGCCTCACAGAACCTGCGACAATATTTGAAGACGCTGAGCGACTCTCGCCTACACAGGCCGATGAAGCACAGATGGCCCAGGAGGCGCTCCAAGTCCCCTCCAGAGACCGAGGCCCGCGCCAAAAGACCCCGAATGGCGAGACGAGCCTTCCAGACACGCTCGGGGGTCGGGCGGAAGGTGCGCCGAAGGCAATCGATTTCCCACCCCAGCACGACGGCCCGATCGCATGAGACAGACTCTTTATGCAGAGGCAACCCGCGAGACTCGAGGGCACGAAACACTCCTGCCAAGCGCTCGCGGACGACCGCTTCGCTCGTCGAAATCACAACATAGTTATCAACGTACTGCGCGCGAGGGGAGGAGGCGAGGGGAGGCGGAGGGGAGCCGTCGGCGAGCCGGGCAGCAGCAGGGGATCCTCCCTCCTCAGCCGCCCGCTCGTGGATCGCCTGGCACCACCAGAGGGCCCAGGACCAGCCCATGGGCAGGGCTCGCATCCGAGGGGTGACCCAGGTCCCCGGGGACACCCGGACGCCCTGGACATTAGAGATGCCCGCCCACGAGGCCCGAATTTTACGCAGCCCGAAAAACTGGCGGAGCCCCTCCGGGAGCTCCATGTGATAGAATGCGTCTTTTATATCGACCTGGCCGATATACACGGGCTGACCGAAAGATTCCTCGTCATGCACCTGGGCGAGGGCATCGCCAGACACTAAGCTGACAGGGGCGGGCGGCTCGAAATGCTGATTAGACCGTCGACAGTCGACGACTAGGCGCTGCTTGCCGCCCCCCTTCTTTACAAAGAAGCAATCCACCACCTCGGTAGCTCGCTCGAGCGTCAACTCGACTACGCCAGCCTCGACCAATCGCTGAATGAATTCGCCGTACAGAGAGGGGGAGTGGAGGCGAGGGTCACCGTAGGGCCGAAGGGGGCCCGAGTCCTTCAATTTCGTTCGAGCCACGTCGATGGGCAAAACTTGCGACTCAGCAAAGCGTGCAACAGTGCTTTCCCCGCCGGATCCCCAGAGCCGAGCGAGCGGAGTCGGGACAGACCCAGCTGCCGGGAGGGACACGCGGGAGGCTTCATAGCCCACGGGGCCCCCCCCTGCGTCGTAGGGGAGGCCGAGGCGCAGCGCCTGGAGGGCTGCCGCCTGCGAAAGATCATCCGGGGGAGGCCCCAGGAAAGAGACAGAGGATTCAACATGCTCGAGCATATGCTGCTGCCCGAGGCTCAGATCAGCAGGTACAGGTACCCCATCACGGCGGCCGTATATCGTGTTGAGACCCTCCAAGCACCGAAGAACGTCGGCGTGACGACGCTGCCGACGGCCGACTCTCTGCCGGCAACCTCGCGAGAGCCCAGGTGCAGGTGGCCCCGACGAGGTGAGCAGCTCCGTGGGGAACGGCAGAAGATCCCTTCCCACGTTCCTGCCAAAATCTCCCGGCGGCGCGACGGCCTGCCGAGCATCCCCAGTCATGTTGGGATCCCCCCCACCAGACCTGAGGGACGTCTGGGGGGGGCGGTCGAGCATCACCCCTGGTCCTTCCCCTGGCCCTGCCTCCGCCGGCCCAGCGACTCCCGGGCCTCGCGCGCCTTCAGGAGGCTCTTGGCCAGCGAGGCGTCGCGCTCCAGCTCCTGCTCGGCGCTCTCGAGGAGCGCGGGCGACACCATGAGCCTCGACTCGGCCCGGGCGGTGGCGCCGAAGGCGGCCTGCTCGTCGGCGGTGAGCCTTCCCCCGGAAGCGCCCGCCGTCCTCTCGCGCAACTTGTCGCTGTAGCAATACTCGATCGTCTGGAGCCGGCGGAACATCATCTCCACCGATAGGATGTTGGACGCGTCCACCTGATCATGCTGGAGCAACGCCTTCAAGTAGCTGATCACGCTGGCGTACTCCTCCATGCCCCACTGGGTGTCCTGCAGGCCGCACAGCTTCTTGAAGTGCTCGAAGTGGGACTCGAGCGAGCGCCCCTCGCCCGCAAGGTGCTCGAGGCACCACATGGTCGTCCTCGGCGCGATGAAGTCGGGGAGGTGCTCCTGGCGGCAGCTCTCTACGAGGTTCTCGAGCGTCCGGAAGGGCCTGCCAGCGCGATCGAAGCGGACCGGCAGCAGGCGGCAGTCGGGCGCCACCGCCCGGTCGGCGAAGTCCGACTCGTCACCGATGGCCACCCACTCGACGAAGAGGGACGACCCGTCTGCGAGCAGGACGACTCCGCGGGCGGGAGTGCCCGCCCCAGCGAAGCCCGCTGGAGGGGTGGTCACATCGCCGTAGTGGTACCCCCTCCACTCCTGGGCGACGCGCCAGTTCCCCACAGGGGCGGGGGCGGCGTCGCCAGCGCCTCCCGCCAGCACCAGGGGTCGGGCCGCCCCGACTACGGCCGCTGCGAGCGCTGCTCCCGCGGGCGCCGGCGCACCGCCCGCCTCCCCGCCGCCCGCGGCCGGCACAGCCCCCGCGGCCGCACCTCCTCGGCGCATCACCCCGCCCGGCAGGGGCGCGGGTGCCGGGGCGACGGGCGCCGCGGCGGGCGGCGGGCCCCCCGCTGGCACGACGACCCAACCCCCGCCCGGCGGCCCGGCGGCGGGGGCCACCGCGGCAGGGGCGGGCCCGACGGCGGCAGCCGGCGCCCCCGGCGCAGCCCAGGGCCACGCCTCGAAGACGGGCGCCGGCACGGCCACGCCCGGGTGGCGCCGAGCAAAGCAGCGCCGAGCCTCGGCCTGGGCGTCGGGGAGCCAGGCCGCCACCTCCGCCGCGGTCGGGGCGTTCGCGAAGCGGTAGGCCCGCACGACGCCCGGTGGCCTGGGGGCCAGGGCGGGCGCCCACCTCACCGCGCTGATGTCAGCCGACGTCCCGTCCACCACCTCGCACTGCACCTGGTGGTCCGGCGACACCAAGATCGCGTCACTCGGACAGGACACCACCCGCCCCAAGTTCCAGCGCTGGTGCCACAGGGGCGCCCCCGGGACTGCATACAGGAGGTGCGCCACCTGGCCCACTCCGTCCAGCGCGGGCACGGCGCCGGCGGCAGCAGCAGCCATCGCTCCACCTCCCAAGGTCGCCGAGCGCGATGCCGATCACGAGCGACGCCACGGTCGCCCCCCAGGCCGCGGCCACCGTCGGGGCCGCGGGCGCCGCGGGGGCGCGAGCCCGCTCCCCCAGACTCTCATTTTCTCTTCTTTTTTAAACATGTCTAAAAATTAGAGATGGGTCTCTAAAATTTAGAGATCTCTAAAATTGGGAGGTTGTTCAGGTTTGATCATGTTTGTTTTCGCTCAGATAAGGAATAAGGTTTGCTCATGTTTGTTTTCGCTCAATGGCAATATCATATCCAACGTGTTGCGCGTCTACGCATTTAAATACGCGCGTGAATGTGTCAAGCGTGTATAGGCACATCTATGCATATGCATACACATATGATTTGGTAGAATATTCTAAACGTACCATATCTTACCTAGCCTATCAAAAAATATGCATCTTGTCTTACCATATGACTATATATATATGTGTCATGTGTTCTTTTCTTTATCTTATGTATATTATTAGATCTTATCATATCTCATTTTATTGTTTATGTTATGGAACATATCGTATCTTCTTACTTCGCATCTTATTTCATCTTACAGAATCGAATATTATATTATACGTATGATCGACTCTATCTTGCATTATTTGATCCCATATCATCGTTTCTTATTTACCTTATATGATATACACTATCCTGCCTTATTCTATATATAAGCTTATCGTATACCATGTTATCTCATCCATTTTTCTAATCTGGTCTTATGCATTATATCTTTCTTATCGAATCTTATTTAATCGCTTCGCTCATTCCGCCGGCCCATATTGTCGCACCGTTGTGGGTTAGCCGAGTTTTGGGGCCTCTTGGGGGCCGTTTTGGGGCCTCGTGGGGCCTCTTTGGGGCCTCTTGGGCGCCTCTTGGGGCGTCTTGGGGGCCTCTTGGGGGCCTCTTGGGGCCTTTTTGGGGCCTCCTGGGCGCCTTCTGGGGCGGAGGGCTCGATTTTTCAGTTCTCGGTTCCCCTCTTGAGCCCCTCTTGGGCCCGTCTTGGGACTCTTTGTTTTTTTTCTCACGCGCTCCCAAGCCGAACGCCGTATTCAAGCGACCGCCCTCCACGCTAGATCTCGACGTCCATCTTGAGCCTGCGGCGCAGCATGCGCTTGTCCCTCCCACCAGCGCGAAGCCAACGATCATAAGCGACCTGCTCGACGTCTTCTGGGTCGGTCGACTCTTTCAGCTTCTTGATGCGCTCTGCCTTGCGCTTGCCGCCGCTCTTTTTCTTTTTTGTCTGCTGCACTGCGCTGCTGCTGGGCTTGTGGTCGTCGTGCTCGATGTGCTGCGCGCTGCCGTTGGAGTTGTGGTCGACGTGCTCGATGTGCTGCGCGTTGCCGCTGGACTTCTGTTCGACGTGCAGGATGTGCTGCGCGCTGCTGCTAGAAGTATTCATGAGCTCCCTGCCTTGCCTCAATATCCGATTACCTTGTTCAAGCAACAATGATACTTGAGCTTTCCTCGCCATGCGTTGGATCATCTCGCGCTTTGAAGCTACATCCTTTGTCTTGAGAAATTTGTGGCGGACCTCTATGGGAGAAAGCATGACTACACTGAAGCTCGAGCCTTAATGGTTACGGAAGCCAGGCAAATACGTGCATGCATTTATACATGTGCGTGTGGGGAATAAGATAAGATAGACCAGATACAACAAGTTACATTAAAATGATATACGGTATGATAGGATCATATAAGATAATATCACAAAGATGCGATAAAGTCACGCCAAGATGGGTCAAGATGATATAACATACGAATGATAAGAACTCATAGTGTAGATGTGCTTCACAGTCGTGCTGCGCACCATCCTGCTGGGGGCTCCCTGGCTAGGCTCCAAGAGGGGCCCAGAAAAGTGTTGCGAAATTGACGGGGGACCAGAAGGCGGGAAGCCCTGATATGTGTATGTGCGTTATTGTTATTTATATATATATATATATATATATATATAAAGCCACCAAATCCCAAAGCGTCAGACCAGCAGCAGGGGAAGATGGGTCGGGGGTCCAGGAACCCAAAAAGGGGCCCAAAAACGGCCCCCAGAAAAATCCAGAAAAATCTGGGGACCCTTCTGGGGCTTATTTTTGGGGGTATCTCGCCTCTCCATCCTCCTTCCCCCCACCGACCAAACTCTCTGGGCGTTAGTGTTATATGTTTTTGTTGTTCGGCCCGCGGGTCTGGGAGTGGCTCTGGAGTTCGAGCGCGCTAGCCTGCTGAGCACAATGCCACCAGGCGTTCTAGTGCTGCGTCCTTCGTCGCTGGCAGCGTCTTGGCCTCAATCTCGTCCTTGATGATGCGCATGAATTCGTCGAACTTCTCCGAGCGGCTTGCCCTGCAGCCTATGAGGTATTTTCCGTTCATCATGAGGTAAGCTTCTCGCTTCTCGATCGGCTTCGACCTCGTTACCTTGTGGATCTTCATCTCCTTGTTCGGCTCTGCGGCTGGCACCTCTGCGGCTGGAGGGGGTGCCGCCTCTGCGGCTGGCGCCTGCGGCGCTGCCTCTGCGGGGCTCTTGGTCTTGAGTCGTTTTCTGCTACTGGTTGCTCCGCTGTTCTGCTGACGGTGGGCCTTGGCCTTCTCTTTCTCTTGTTCTTTTTCAGCTTTGGACTGTTTCAGCGCCTGCTTCACCGCGCCTCTCTGCGCAGGGACGAACTCCTTCAACTGCTTCGCCGCTGCGGCCGTGTCGCTATCCTCGTCGTCGGGAGAGTCCGCGTTCACCACTGTCGGCACGTAGCAAGCAGGGCATCGACAGGTGACTGAGCAAACCTGCACACTCGACGATGACGTATCGCTTGGCCTCTCGACCAATGGCCTCTGCATCTGATCATCTTGCTGTTGCTGGACCTGTGGCGCCCTAACTGGTGCCGACTGGGGCCGCGGTCCTCCCGATCCAGAGGGAATGTGATCGATCATGTCCATGAGCTCCTTGACCTTAGGCTTCACGTACTGGGTCGTGCTTTTGCTGAGGTCGCGAACGTGCCTACATACTGTGCACGCGCGGTTGCTGACGGCGTCGAGCCAGAGATCCACTCTTCCTCTGTACTCGTTCTTGCTGTGCTCCGTCATGATCCCATGCTCGTCCTGCAACCGTGACCAAGTCAACCTGACCGCTTGTTTTATTGGCAACCCTTTGGGGGCGACGCCCAACACTGGCTTGAGTATGGGATAATGCTCCTCGAGGGCATCTCGATCAGCTGCCTGACTCCGCTTTCGTTTCCCATAGTGCAAGAAGTCGAAGTCGCAAGGCGGCTTCTTCAGTCTAGCCACAGGTGCCAGGGCTGCCACAAGTACATCTGGGTCAAAGCGGTCACACGTAGAGCCCTCTTGGCGACCTACCATAAGCGCGAACTCAACAGATCAGAACCATCGCTCCACAGCCGAGATGGCTACGGTCGGCAACAGCAAAGTTTATAGGCGTTGCTTTTCATCTGTATGTGGTGTAAAATGGTGTTTTCTTTATTGATTGTCTTGCTTTTCTTTATATGTTTCGTTTGTATTGTCATTTGTATGTTCTTTTTTCGTTTTATTGCGTTCGTGTTTATTGGTCACGCTTATCTAGTCAGCCCGAAGGCCGACCAGAATGCGAAGACCATTCTAGTCAGCCCGGAGGCCGACCAGAAGGCCGATACTTGGTCTGGTCGTCGCCCTCTCCAGGGGGGGGGGGGAGATAATGAAATAAGGAACAAAATTCCCTGGGGGTTGGGAGCCCGAAGACAAACGGATTAGGCAAACGTCCAGCCTGCGTGCGACGGCCATCTTGGGATATCGTTGTTTGCCACCCTACGCGCAAACAAATGGAATGCTGACGTCCTCCCCGATGGACTCAGCTGTCGGCCGTCTTGCTGGCCTCGGCGTCAGCGGTCTTGGGGGCCATCTGCTTCTCGACCGACGCCATGACGTTCAACTTCTTGTTGAGATTTTTCTTCACATCGTCGAGCTCCCTCGCAATGGACTCGCAATTAGAAAGGTCAGCCTGCGCGATCGGCTCATCTGAGGCCATTGCTGACTCCAAGAACTTCGTCAACTTCTTGTCGTGCGCCTGCATCTTCTTCCACATGGCCAACGATTCGCTGTAGAGCTCCGCGACGTACCTGAGGGAGGTGAACAAAGACACATGTTGCGGGCATGCCAAAGAAACAGTGCAAAATAAAAAGAAAGATATAACGTCAATGATGATCAAGACATTTCAAAGAGTTTTCAAGATTTTCAAAACTTTCAAAGATTTTCAAAGATTTTCAAAGATGTTCAAAGATTTTCAAAGATTTTCAAAGATTTTCAAAGATTTTCAAAGATTTTGTCATCATAAATCATGTTGACAATCTTTGAAAATCTTTGAACATCTTTGAAAATCTCTGAACATCTCTGACACTCTTTGAAAATATATTCGTTGTTTGCTGTTGTGTCTTCCGATGGTTCCATAATTTCCACCGCCACCGATGGTTCCACAATTTCTCTGCGTGGCCCCACTTGGAACCCTTCCATCGGATGTACTTTCATCACATTGGGTCCAAAGGTACCTGTTGTCCTTGTACTTGCCCAGCCGCATCTTGATGCCGATTGAGGCGTTCTGGTGGGCGTTGTGGGTCTTGCGGATGACCGACATCGACTTCTTGTTATTTTCGTCCCTCTCTGGATCGCCGTCGTCCTCCTCTGGCGGAACAGCGTCGGTAGAGCGCGTCGCGCCTGTCTCTATAGACGTCAGCGTAGACTCCACCTCCGAAACTTTCTTGTATTCCAGCCTCTCGTGCTCTGGAAGGGACTTGGTGCTCTCAGCCTCCGCATCGAGCTTGCTGTGCGGCCTCGTGATGACCGTCTTCTGCTGGATCTGCACATTCACCAACGCTTCGCCGTCGAGGTCAGTGATCTGCTTCCAGCTCATCCACGTTCCCGTCTCGCTGTTGGTGTCGACCTTGGCCACCTTCTCGAACCTGCGAAAGTATTCGGACTCGAAGTTGCCTGCAATCACTTCCTCTACGAATTTCCTCTTCTCGGGATTGTTCATTTTCGAGAATTTGAGATGTTTATTGTAGAACTGGCGAGCTGCGGACGGTGCACTCTTGATTCTGTAGTTGAAGTCGTTCATCACTTTTGCCTTATTCTCCTCCCCCTCGACTCGCGAAGCCAAGCACTTCGACCCCTCGGCCTTCACTTTGGCGGCGGCAACCTTCTTTTGCACCATGGCCCGAACACAAACTGGCCTGTGCCCCCACAAAGGTTTGAGCCAAAATGGGCTATTTGTTCGACTGGCTGGTCTGGCTGGCCTGGTTGGTCTGTTTAGTGTGGTGTGTCTGCTTGGTCTGGTTGGTCTGGTTTGCTTGGCTGGTTAAGTTCACTGTGTATGTGTACTTGTATGTGTGTATGCGTATTCGTAAGTGTGCTGTTGTATGTAAATAAGATGCATGTGTGCAACATGTGTTCGCGCATACGTGCGTGTTTATGCGCAGGAAAACAAAAACAGTTCTAGATTGCACAACACTTGCAACACAAATGTACCTACATGGCATAGCCCACATGCGTAACGATCTCTACTAATCTGTGCGTATCTAAGAGTGCAAATATACACACGTGCACGAGAACATGCGAGCCCATCACATAATGCACAAGCTACATTGATCATATGTTCTATGCATGCGGACACATGCTCATGTTTATGTGTAATTATATTTGTACGCACATATATATATATACACGTGCACTAAAGTACAACATGAATGTGCACGCATGTGGACCGTTGTCCGCACCACTGTTTGCAGCAGCCACGTTGGAGGGACCATTTTGAGACCATTATGTTTGCTATATAAAACATATGTGTACATATATATATATATATGTATGTTCCTGTTCACGTACACGAATATGCACACCAGAGCAATTTTGGCTGAATCAATCTGTGCTCAAACCACGTTGGCTCAAGGTTTTGCCTCGCGCCGCGTGGCTACGCAATATTTTGGCTCAAGCAAATTGGGATCAAGCCACCTGGAACGTTTAGGTCACCTCTAGTCAGCTGTATGGCCGACCAGACCGATTTGTTTTTTTCCAACGGCGCTGAGGGCTGGGAGCAACATCTCCGATGTCGCAGGAAGTAGCAGTCGTCTGCTAGCGCGCGCCTGGGACCCAATCCAAAATCATTCCTGTGCAATACTTCTTAAGAACTGTTCTCCCGCTCACTTCATGATGGGGGCCCGACATGGAACATTTATATATGTTTGCAAATGTGCCCACCATACTCTCGTTAACGTAGCCTTGAACCCGTGCTGGGTTGATCAGCCGAGCTTGCCAAACGAGATGGGCGATCATGTAATGCAATTTCGGCCTTTGTTGCCATCTATAGTGCTCGCCGTTTCGCAGCGCCTCGACTGCCAGCCACTGATAATGAATCCCAAGGTTGAAGCAGCTTGTCTCTAGCCTCCTGATCTCTTCTATACCGTGAAAGAAGCCTGCTCCATAACAAACCTCATAAATAGCATCCAACGAAGCAACGACTTTCAACATATGTTTGTTCTGAGGCGTCGGGTTCAGCCGCACTGCTCGCTCCTGTAGATCCAGACAATACTTGACGCAAGACCTCGTGTTCGCAGCTTTCACAAGGGGCCCCTTCAAGTCTGGAAAATTATCACCACCACTGCAAATATTCTCCTGCTTCAGCGGGGGTAAACGATTCCCTACACCCTCTATTGAATAATACCCCCTGATGTCGTCATTCAGAAAACCCAACCTCTCTTGCTTATTTGGCCCAGGGAGTGGCCCATCCCTGTTGCAGAGATGGGTCTCAAAGACGTTGCCGAGCACACTATTTGCAATTCCATGGTGGTCTGCCATGTGCATAAGATCTACTCTGTAACTGTAAATTGAAAACCACGCGTGGTCAACTAACGGGTGGTGAGGTTGTCGAAATCGCGCCTTGAATTGCACATTGTCTACTACGCTGCCGCGCCACAGGGCCCCTGCAGAGTTGTCGGTGTGCGGGCAAGCGCCATCACCTGCCAAGCAATAGCCACAGATTTCATTCGAGTTGTAATGGGCCATGCCTACTTCGTTGCACATGTATTCCAAATCGCTACCCAAAAAAAGCAAAATTCCGCCCCACCCATCAGCTGGCACAGGCGATGCGAGCCGCTCGAACGAATCCATAATTTGGCCCCACGAGCGATCTGGCAACTGTTCGGATAGCTTGTGTGCAGTCCCCATGATTATTCTGGTTTCGCGGTCGCTGCCTTTCCCGAGCAGCGAATAGAACACTCGAACAAATGCTGACTGAGATTTTCCAGTTACGCCTGCGTCGTCAAACATCATCAAAGGCAAATGTCTACCCAAATCTTGCGGTCGCCTGTCCTTCAGCCATGGGTGCAATTCCCACATTCTCTTCCCCTCGTCGCTGCTCCGAAATTGCCTCCACCATTTCGCAACGCCTTCTCTCGCCCCGAAATGTATTCCGAATTTCACATCATTTAAGCCCAGCAACCAATGGAAACCGTCATATGGAAGCACAACATCCCGAATTTTGCCTTCGAACCTTTGGAAAGGCGGAAAGCGATCCCGAGGCGTGATCGCCTCAACCATTCGTTCAGCGTTGGCCAAATTGCCGTTCAAACTAGCAAGTCGCTTGATGATGTCGTTCGGGGCATCTGTCTGAGCTCTGGACCTGGATATAGCCTTGCGCGCTACAGTTGCTGCTGTAATTTCGCCCCAAGCCCAATCACCAAGCCAATCTGTTACCTCTGGACAAAAACCTAATGGCCCACGATCAACAGCCCGCTCTCGCGAGCGAGATCTCGCAGCAAGTCGCTGCAGTAACCCAGGCATGTAGACATGCCATGTTACATGGAAACTACATTGAAGCCTGTGCCAAAATGGCTGCGAGTGTACGCGTGGAGCAGGCAGGTGAAGATGTGGAACGAGAGCACTTTAAAACGTACGTCGGGCGAGCCCAAACCAAGAATGTAACAATACACTATGAAGTCTGGTCTGGTGAGTCGGCCAGACCGCAACCAACCAATCAATCAAACACGTTTGTCAGCCAGAGAACCGACCAAGCCGCACGTCTAGTTCAGCTGGGGTGCTGACCAGACTGCTTGCATAGAAGTCAGATTATATATATATATACACAAAACCAAATCTGTTCATATATATATATATATATACACATATATAGACACTTACATTTATATATATATATATCCATATATACATACATAGGCTTACACACATGCGCTTGTACATATGCGTACACATACCCATTTACGTATACGCATGCACATATACATACACGTACACGTATACGTACACATACACAGACAGATACACATACGCATACGTGCCTAAAATGCCACACATTCGTAGTATCCCCCACATAAGCATAAAACATTGCGCACTGGTCGATCAGGATTCTTGTGACATGTGTGTGTGTGTGTGCCATGGCAAGTTCACAACGGAACGCTATAGCTAACGCACCTCTTAATTTTAGCGCCATCTCTAATTTTTAGACATGTTTTTTAAAAAAGAGAAAATGAGAGTCTGGGTCCTGCAGCGGGCACTGAGGAGCCGGCGCCCCTGGGCAGGCCGGGCAGGGCGGCACCGCGGGGCAGGCGCAATGGCAGTCCGGGCACTCCAGCGCCGGGCACGGCGGCGGCGGGGGCGCCCGACTCAACCAGGAGGCCACGCCATGCGACAGCTGGGTGAGGGCTCCGACCGCCCACGGAGGCACCTTGCCCCGTGGGGAAAAGCTTGAGCGAAACGTCAACGGAAGATCGCAGACGGGCGGCCAGCAACGCTTCCCAAGGAGCAACCCTGTTCAGAGAACGATTTATTATGATGCGAATGCCAATCTGCGAATGATGAGTCGTACTAGCATTGGTAGTGGTACAAGCACGGTTGATAATTCGAATATGAATACTCGCATCGTAATGCGAATGGGAATGCTCATATTGATACAACTCATGGCCTCGTGCCTTCCTGCATGGCGTGGCGGGCCAGTTCTGGAATTCGAGCGGACACGCGAACCAAGAAACAACCACCACCAGCTTTGACTTCTCGCTCTCCCGGACGGGGCTGGCAACTCACGATGAAACCCGAGTGGTTTCTGGATGCATTCGCAAACTCAGGAACCAACGTGTGTAGAGCAGGCCTGCAAACATCCTCGAGGGGGTCATGGATAAGCGTGCATTTTAAAGTGGCCCTCGGGCAACACGTGCAAGAACACAATCAACGAGGACCTCCCGCCCTCCCCGGGGGTGCCACGGAATTGGCGCCGCACGAGCCCGTGCCACCCTGCTTGGCACACGTGGTGGAGACCCATCGCGGCCCGTACAATTTTGAGAGGAGGGGCTGTTCCCCAATCAGTGCTTGCACTGAAGGGGTCCTAGCGGAAGCTGAAAGATATTTGGCGAAAATTTCCCGCCGACTTTGGTAGCAGACTGGATTCTCGGATTCCCGGCTCCGAATTCCCGGGTTCCCGGTTCTTGGTTCCGGGCCGATTCTGGTGGGTTCTGGGTTCCCGGGCTCCCGGTCGATCTCCTCAGCGCAAGCCATCCACTGATTGATTTTTTCTGGTGCAATACGATTTTGGCAGTTTTTCCTTTATATATATAACACACAAAAAAGGTGGAGGGGCTGTCGGGGCCTCAAGTGGCCTGGACCCCTGATCTCGCGGAGCTCTCGGGCGGTCCTGGCTGCTGATCCTGAGGCGCGCCGCACGGGGCTCCAAGCCGACGCGCAGCGCGACATTCCTGAGCGATTTCGGCCTCAGGAGGTGAGTCAGGCAAGGTACCCAGGACGTGCGCCGCCCAAGACGGGCCGCAGAGCCCCTGGAGACCCCCCAGGGGCTCAGAGAGGTCTCCGCCCGCCCCCCCCCCACACAGACCCTCTGGGGCAAGCCAGGGACCTTTACATCTGCGGCACCCTCTCTTGATTCATCGAATTGGGCGCCTGACGTGCCACATTTGAAGGCGTCAACAGCTTCCCACTGGATCTTCGGCCCAAGCCACCACCCACTCCGAGAGGGGCCCAAGACAACTCATGCGACAGATTTTTTAACAACTCATGAGACACACTGCGCTCCAAAAGAGCCCGCAGAGGAGCTCACTATGGCCTAAGATGGCCGTGTTTCAAAAGACCACCAAGGCGGCCCAAATGAGCCCAAGATGGCTCCAGACTGCCCCAAGGCAGCCCAAGACGCTCCCACATAATAGGACGGGAACGCTTGCCTGTCTGGCCGTGTCCCCCACGAAGTGGTGTCTATCTACAGCCTGGCTCCAGACTGCGTCCGACGCAGGTTGAGGCGACCCCGAAACGGGATCCATTACTCAATGCGTTTTCGTCTTCTACATCTACATCCCCGCCGCATCTGTCGATTGGAACCCAAGAAACTATGAAAACAACGGAACACTACAATAGGGCCCAGGAGGGTCCCCAGACGCCTCCAAGACGGCTCAAGACCCCCACAGAGAGCTGCAAGACGACCCCTAAGAAGTCGAAACCACTGAGCGACTCAACCTTTGGTATGACTTTGGCGTGCTTTGGCATGCTCACCTGCCCCAGGATCGGCCCACGACGGCCCAGGAGGAGTCCCGAGAGGGCCCCTGGACGCCAGGAGAGGGGCCCTGCAGCGGCTCGAGACGGCCCAAGAGGGCCCCATAACTGCCCGCGAGGGCCCCGCGACGGCCCAAGCGCAGATCGAGCACTCGTCCGGTCGTGCCCCCGCGGAGCGGAGCGCATCCGGGAGCAGGGCCGGAACGATGTCCTGCCAGATGGTCGACACGCACAGGGTCCTGCCCTTGGCGCGCACGAACTTGGCCACTCCGTTGCACACGCGCCTGTCGGCTCGGGGGTCGGCACGCGGGGGGCGTCGCGAAGCCGGCCTTCCCGACGTCTCCAGGAGCCGGGAGGCGCCCAGGCGGCGGGGCCAGGGCCAGCTGCACGCATCAGATGTCGTGCCCTCCCCCCTTCCCCATCTCCTCCTCTCCCTCCTTCTCCTCCTCCTGCTCCTGCTCCTGCTCCTGCTCCTCCTCCTCCTCCCACCTCCTCCTCCTCTCCTCCTCCTCCTCCTCCTCCTCTCCTCCTCTCCTCCTCCTCCCACCTCCTCCCTGCTCCCATCTCCTCCCTCCTCTCGCCTCCTCCTCCTCCTCCTCCTCCTCCTCCTCCACCTCCTCCTCCTCCTCCCTCCTCCTCCTCCCTCCTCCCTCCCCCCTCTCGTCCGACCCGAGCCTGGCCGTGGCTCGGTCCAGGGAGGAGGTGAACTCGTCGATGGCGCCCTCGCCGCAGGACAGGCGGCGCGCGATGTCGGCGCGGCTCTGCTCGCCCGAGCTGAGCTCCCGGTACGGGCGCAGCCAGCACTGCTCGGGCAGGGCCACTGCCCGCAGCAGCGCCTCGGCCTCTGGAGGGGCCGCCCGCGCGGGGCCCGAGTTACGTCGGGCACGTCCTCCTACAAGAAGTCGGGCCTGTCCCTCTACAGGAGGGAAATTCAAAAATAGTGGAAACATAGTCTGGGGAGTATGTTTTGAACATTTGTTGTGTCAATTTTGGAATATGTTTGGGGTACTTCCTATTTTTCAGAGAAAATCCCCCTGTAGGGGGACACGCCCGACCTAATCCTACAGGCAGATGTTGGACGAAAAAGTAAACATAGTCAAAGCATATTAAAAAGTCGAACAGACACTCCAGACATCGTCCCCAGACAGTTGTTCTGCTTTTCTTGAACACTCCTCCTGCAGAGGGGCAGGCCCGACTTACGGCCAGAGTAGATCAGCACGGCGAAGCTGACTACCTACCAGACCACCCCAACCCAACCCGAAGACCCGAAATTCGGGTTGGGGAGGGTACGGGCTCCATATGTGTTTTCTCGATGTTCCCCGACCCCCCCGCTGGAAATGGAGGTCAATTTGAGGCCTTCGGGTTGGGTTGGGTAGGGGGCCACATGCGAACCCTACCCCTACCCCCCACGATTTCTAAGGGAAAGAGTGGGGTTCACTTCGTTGGGGAGCTCCCGAGCGAAGTGAACCCCACCCTCCCCCTCTTAAATCGTGGGGGGTAGGGGTAGGGTTCGCATGTGGCCCCTTATTGGGGTGGTTTGGTGGGTGGTGAGAAGCGAGTGCCATGACAAAGCCGAGCCCAGAGGAAAGAGGATCCTGGAGATCTGGCGGCTCTGGAGGACCCACCTGGCGCCGCGGCCGCTCCAGAGCGCCCCGGAACGCCCCGGGAGCCTCCGGCAACGCCTGCTCCCCGCCCTGGGCCCGCGCGAGAGACTCGGGTCGGGCGAAAGGGGGGGATAGCAAAGGGGGGGGTTGAGAATCAGCTCACGCAGCTGATTCTCCCGGCGCCTCCCGGCGCCGGGAGGCGACCATGTATCGAGGAATGGGCCCCTCGGTGGGGCCGAAACCAGCTGCATGCAGCAGATTTCGTACCCCCCCCTTTCCCAATCCCCCCCTTTCGTCTGGCCCGAGAGACAGGGAAAGAGCGCGTTCCACTACTCGCAAAGTAACTACTCGCAAATGGCCTGGATCCCCCGCGGAGGATCTACGAGAAATTGTAGCAGAGCGGACATGTGTTTTCAGACTTTTGCGAGTAGGCGCTTTGCGAGTAGTGGAGCGCGCTCGCGAGACAGGAGCGGAGGTAGGGGAACCAACACTGACATAAGCATCAAAACTCGGAGGCTCGCGCGGATTTCTCGGGTCGGCGCTGGACTCCCCTCCCTGGCGCGCGGAGCGCGCCAGGCGCGGCGCCAGAGGTGCCGCCAGGGCGGTCCAGCGCCGATCCGAGATTTGCGCGGACCTCTGATGTTTTATGTCTATGTCGCTGTGTGCTCCCTGGGGAAGATCGCACCGCATGGCCGATGCCTCGGCGATGCCGGTATGGAGAGAAATCGATGCTCGAGTGCGCACCGCATCGCCGACAACATCGGCAGCCCGGCGAGTCTCCCTGGGCGCTGACAACCCAGGCCTCGCTTTTTTAAAACACGGACGTTCCACTACTCGCAAAGTGCAGTCAACCCGTATCATAAGGACGCACGGTAAGGATGCAAGGGCCTTGGAAGGCCATCTCGAAGCTTTTCGAGCGGGGCGCGGCCAACGAAAGTGGCCAAGGATGGACCGAGGAGGAAAGGATGCAAGGGCACCCTTGGGAAGGTTGCCCATCTGCAACTACTCGCTAATGGCCTGGATCCGCCGTGGGGGATTCACGATCCATCGCGTCGAGGCAGACATGTGATTTTCGGATGTTTGCGAGTAGGCTCAGGTCGGGCATGTCCCCTTACAGGCGGATTTTGGAAGAGATATTAAGCATGGTCAAAAATACACAAAGATGATCAAACATATTCGAAACATCGTGCATAAACGATGTTTTGTTTTTTTTACTATTTTTGAATATTCCTCCTGTAGACGGACGTGCCCGACTTAAGAAGTAGGCGCTATATGCGAGTCGTGGAGCGCGCTCGGTGACATTTCTTTGGACGCCCGAAATGATTACGGACAACAGTGAGTACAACGCCCAACAGCAAATGCTGTCCCAAACCAACAGCGGCCGCTGCTGGGCGGGCGGCCTTCTGTCTCCAAGGGGCACAGGCCGCGGCGGCGCGGACAGCTAGCCCTGCTCAAAATGAACAAGAACTGTTGTTTGGTTCGGGGATCTTCTGACCCGGGTCCATCCAGACCCGGGTCAGCAGGAAACCAAAAACTGCAATGCAGGAACAAAAACTGCAACGCAGGTCTTCGCAAACCCGGGTCAACCAATATGCGCGGCCGCCTCGCGGCCACGAGCGGCTCGGCAACCCGGGTCAGCCAGAAGGGGGTCTTCGCAGGACCCTGCAGGATCCGGTGCCCTGGCCGACCCCAGTTTGCATTGACCCCCGTCTCTTGAGCCCCGATGGGTATCGCGCCCATTCTTTCCGTACCCACTTCGGTCGTCCCGAATTTCTGGGCGGCCAAAGGCGTGTCCTCCTACAGTTACGTCGGGCCTGTCCCTCTACAGGAGGGAAATTCAAAAATAGTGGAAAAATAATCTGGGGAGTATTTTTTGATTTTTTTGACAATTGTGGAATATGTTTGAATATTTGTTGTTTTTACTAGAAAGTCCCCCTGTAGGGGGACACGCCCGACCTAATCCTACAGGTCGTCCCGAGTTTCTGGGCGGCCAAGGGGCCTCGGAGGCCGTGCCGGCGATCTGCTCCTTCACGGGGCCCTCGCGGTGCCAGCTCGGGGCGTCGGGCGCCGCGCGGAGCCCGAGCTCGGCGACCAGGCGCCGCAGCTCCGAGGTCTTGCCGCTGCCTGTGCGGGCGGCTCCAGGGAACGTGTGGGGCTCTGGCGGAGGGGGCCCGAGGACGAGCGGCCTCACGCTTAGAAAAAAGTTATCATCATTTTGGATTCGCAGCACTAAGATTAATATTCACCTTCTTATTGCTAGCCATATTATTTTTCTTTGTCTTCAGTACTCGTACCATTAGTACGATCATTACAACGGTTATTAGAATTGTTGATATTACTATCTTTATTACTTTTACTATTACTACTACTACTACTACTACTACTACTACTACTACTACTACTACTACGACTACTACTACTATTATTACTATTACTATTACTAGTATTACTATTATTACTACTACTATTATTATTACTAGTATTATTATTATTATTATTATTACTACTACTACTACTACGACTACGACTACTACTACTACTACTACCACTACTACTACTACTACTACTACTACTACTACTACTACTACTACTACTACTACTACTACTACTACTACTACTACTACTACTACTACTACTACTACTACTACTACTACTACTACTACTACTACTACTACTACTACTACTACTACTACTACTACTACTACTACTACTACTACTACTACTACTACTACTACTACTACTACTACCATGAACACTATTACTTTTTTGGTTTCCGAATGGCCTCAGACCGTGAAGGTTCCGCTGGGGATCCCTTCGGTCTCCTCGGGACCCCCTCCCCGGGTGCCCCATCGTTGCGCCGTCGGCCGCCGCTGGGCCCCGTGAGGACGATGATCCTGGACTTCTTGCCAGCAGGGCCAACAAGAACACCGAGGTCCTGGATCTGGTGCAGGGTGGTAGTGGAGGTGCCGTCGAAAGAGTACTCGAAAGCCTCCTCCACCTTCCGGCAAGACTCGGTGACCTGAACCCTGGCGCGGAGTTCCCGCTTCCCGCCAGCCACGCTCCACCTTTGAGTCCTCCCCGCCAGCGCCTGGGCCACGACCTGCTCGCGATCATCCTGCAGCCCCCTCCCCCGCGGATCAGGAACATCGAAATCGGATCGGCGGAACATCGAAGCGCGCCAGATCGGAACAGCATTGACAGGATCCAGCGTCTCCCACCTCGGATGTGGAAACCGACGTCGACAAAATGGGGAGGAGTAAGAGGACTGGGGGACCAGGTACACTAAGGGGAATGGAGCAGCGTGACGGAGGATGCAGGAGGAAGAACACGAAGGAGTAAAGGAGGAGGGAGGATGAAGAGATGGTAATGGAAGAGGGAGAAGGGAGGAAGGAGAGATGGAGGATGACGAGGAGGATGAGAATGAGGATGTGGAGGAGGAGGAGGAGGAACAGGAGGAGGAGGAGGAGGAGGAGGAGGAGGAGCTGGAGCAGGAGCAAAAGGAGGAGGAGGACGTGGGAGGGAGGAGGGTTGGATGAGAGATGGAGGGATGAGGAACGAAGTGAGGGCGAGCGCCGGCTCAAGCCTATTGGATGAAGCTGTTGCCCGGGGGCCTCCGTTTCTCTTGGGTGGGGGCTCGGGGTGGTCAGCGGACCTGGGACCCTTTTTGTGAAGGGGCCCCAGGACACACAAATAAATACACACACAAACAAACATATTCCCCATATTTCCCTCATATTTTCTTGGGTTCTGTCTTCCCCACCACTTCCCATATTTTCCCATATTTTTCAGGGGATCGACGATTACTTGTGTCTGTTTTTTTTCCCCTCCTGAACAAGGGGGTGGCGCGAGTGGGGTGGCCTTCGAAGAAGGCGGCGTGCCACTTAGAATGCAGGGGCCTTCTCAGAGGGGCCTGAGGGCTTCTAAGAAGGCTTGCCGGAAGCTGGGAGGGTTTCGAAACAACGGCCCCTGCCTTCTCAGAAGCTCCCCGCATTCGACCAAGGCCGCCGACCTCGCGCCACCCCACTGGGAGGGCCGCCGATTTTGTCCCTACACTACATTTGGGGAGAAGACGGAAGCGGACATGAATGTTCAGTTGTGGGCGTTTACATACGCTGCACGGCCACAACTGCAGAACAGCGTCCATCAGGAAATGGAGGGGGAACGGGGGGAGGAGGAGGAGGAGGAAGAGGAGGAGGAGGAAGAGGAGGAGGAAGAAGATGAGGATGAGGAGGAGGAAGACACATTTTCCGTACACTATCCCATTGCTACCGTGCTATCTGGGCTTGTCCCCATGAGTCTGCGAGCGCGCGCTTGGCTGCCTCGTGGTTGACATGGCCGTCGGTATTCGTGCGAAGTGTGGTCGTCCTGCGCATTCCCTTTGTGCCCATCTGCCTGTTCGTGGGAGTCATGCCACGAGGGCTTCGGCATGGTTGGTACAACTTCGGCCGAGGATCACTGCCTTTGGGGCGTATTGGGCTTCCTCGGGGTGTACCTTGCACTCCTGTTGCTGTACTCTCAGTGCTGCTGCTGCTCTTCTTTGGTTTGTGCATCGCGGTGCCCAGTCTCGTGGGGAGGACTTCCTTCGTCTAGGGCTCATGTGGCAAATGCTCCTTACGTGTGTGTGTGTGTGTGTTGTTCGGGCGTTGGCAGAACTGGGTTTAGCGGGACCTGGTTTAGTGATGTGTACCGGGGGGCGCCCCCCCCGTCCCATTCCACTAACCGGAGTTGCCGTAACCCGAAAAGCATCGGCTACGGCAGACCTGGTTTGGGGATTCCAGCCCATGTTTTGGGCCTCGGGGGGCCAATCACTAACCGGCTCCCCTTAGCCGGGGTCCCGGCTGTACCCGACGTGTGTGTCTGTGGCATCGGAACACTGGCTCGCCACGGGAAGGCGCTCGTGCACTGCGAGGGGGGCGCGCGTCCTCGGGCTCGCGTCCTCGGGCCACGCCGCGCTCGCGCCACAGAGGGCCGAAGAAACCCCTCGTCGGTCACGCCGCGCCCGCGCCCCCAGGGGCAGGACCCCTCGTGAACGACGCTGCGTCCGCGCGCCCAGGGCCACGAACCATCGCGAGCTGTGCCGGGTCCCTTCTCCCTGGGCCACGAGCCCTCGTAAAACTACACCGCGTCCGCGCGCCCAGGGCCGCGCAAGCCTCATGAATTGCAGTGTGTCTTACCAGCCTCGAGCGTATCCCTATCCCTAAGATTGACACGCCAAAAGGCGATGACAATCTTAGGGATTCGCCCTCAAAAATGAGGGAATCCCTAAGATTGGCATCGTGATGAGGAGGCGCCCAGCATAGGGACAGGGATATGTTCCAGGCTGGTAAGGTGTGTCCGCGCTCCCAGTGCCGCGCTCCCGAGCAGGTTGCGTGGTGTCCGCGCTGCCAGAACCACTCGGGTGTCCCAGGGCGCCCAGGCCGTCCCAGTTCTGCAAGACGAGCGTATCGCTTGAGGCATCCTCGGAGATTCGGCGCGCGGGGTGCGCCATCCTCGAGCGGGCACGCAAAAAGTGGACTTCCGACCATTGTCTGAGAAGTGTCAACGCCTCCAGACCTAGTGCTTCATCGCGGATTCTGCGCAGAACGCTCCGCACCCCTGTCTTTGCAAGGGCAAGTGTGCGTCTCCACGCCCCGTTATCTATCGAGGATCCGCGATAAGGGGGCACATCTTCCTTGCGAGGGCACGCGCGAAACGCATTTTTTCGAAAACCACAAGCAGATTTCACTACGCCATTTATCGCGAATCATTCCGCCGGCGCACATTTTCGCCGAGCGGGCACGCGCGAAACGCAACTCTTCAAACAAACATCAGATTTTACGTCGTTATGTATGGCAAAATGATTCCGCCCGCCCTCTTCAGGTCGATTCCAAGGGTAAACCTATACTAAAAGAGAGCCCTGGGCCCGAGCCCTATCCGGGAAAAACCTGAGGTGGATTATCGTGGACTCTTCTTTACGGTTGCGCCCTAGGAAAAAGTCTGAGGTGGATCATCGTTTTCTTATTCGTTGGTTTGCCGATCGCGGGCCCTCGCACCCAGTCCTCCCCCCCCCCCTGCCTTTGAGTAGATCTTGGCTGCTTTTGCCGCCTGCTTCGAGCAGGTGGAGTCTCCCCCATAGGACGCACTGTTGCAAACAGCCGCATCGAGCAGAGGTCTGGAGCCAGACCCCCCCCCCTCCCCCACCCCCTTCGGCCTCGAAACGCCGAATAAGAACATGCTCACAAACTTGAAGCCCAAAATGTTGCCATCTCTTGGGGGCGCAGGATGCGGTCGGGAACTCTGAATTAGCGTGTCGCGCCGCCAGTCCTGGCCCACCACGCCTTGGCGTGACACGCTGTGCACGTCCCAGTTCCCAGGCGTCACTGTCCCGAGCCTTCCCCAGCCTCCCGCACTGCGGAGCGGGTGACACGCTATCCGCGACACGCCGAAAAACAAAACGCTCACCTTCGGCTACGCCCGAGGTGCACGGCCTCACTCGCCACGTCGCAGCCCGCAGTGCCCGCGGGGGGGGGGGGGGGGGGGGGGGGGCAGCTGCCCAGACTGCCGAGGTGGAGAGTGCCCCTGCGCCCCGCTCCCGCGGGGGGCCGCGTCGCGGGGTGCAGGGCGGCCTGGTGCCCACGTGGGGCGCTCCAGGGCGATTTGGACCCCCGTCGGTGTCCACGGCACCACCCCATCCGAAGAAGAAGAAGAAGAAGAAGAAGAAGAAACCGAAGAAGAATAAGAAGAAGAAGAAACGGCATAGAAATAAACTTGGGGCGCTCCGCGCGGATCTCTTGGACCCGCGCTGGACTCCCCCGGCGGCGCCTCCGGCGCCGCCCCTGGCGCGCCAGGGAGGGGGGCCCAGCGCAGATCCAAGGAATGCGCGCGGAACGCCAAAATGTTATGTTTATGCCCTTTTTTCCTTCTTCTACACATTGCATTTCTTCTACCCATTGCGTTTCATCCCTCCCGAGAGTTTCTCACGCTGGCGGGCTAGGCTGCGGCACAATAACACCAGCCCCTCGTTCGCTTTCGAATGCCACGCAAGGGGGTACTCCATATCAGGCAGAGCATTGCCCTTGAGGCCTTGGATGTTCAGGCCAAGGCACTGCGACCAATCGCCCCCCCAGCGTTCCATCCATCGATCCATCCATCCATCCATCCGCCCCAGTGATGGGGTAGCGAAGAATGACATAAACATACAAACTCGGAGCTCCGCGCAGATTTCTCGGATCGGCGCTGGACCCCCTCCCTGGCGCGCGGAGCGCGCCAGGGGCGGCACCGGAGGCGCCGCCAGGGGGACCCAGCGCGGATCCGAGAAATCCGCGCGGACCTCCGAGTGTTTAATGTTTATGCAACTTTTTGTTCCCCTAGTTCCATCCATCGATCCATCCATCCACCCATCCGCCCAAGTGAGGCACGATCCAGCGCAGACGAGCCGTCGCGAGCGCCTTGGAAGCGGTCCAACCCGCAGCCGAAGACTGCAACCTCGCCAGAAGCCCACGAGCACACGGGGCCACCCGCGAAAAAAAACTCCCTATGGCAGAAGACCTTGAACAGCTTTACTGAAGGGGCCCCAGGACACACAAATAAATACACACAAATAAAACGATTCCCCATATTTTCCTGTATTTTTGGGGTTCCGTCGTCCCCCTCACTCTCCATATTTTCCCATATCTTCTCGGGAATCGACGATTAATTGTGTCTGTGTGTTTCTTTCCCTCCTGAGTTACGATGGGGGCCACGGTGGGCGGCACGGTGGGGGGCACGCTGGGGCTCCACGATGGATGGGGATCAGGATGGGGATCGGGATGTGGGTACAGGGATAAGATAGGGATCAGGATAGGGATAGTATAGGGATACAGGGATCGGGGTAGGGACAGGGATATAGGATAGGCACAGAGGCAGAGGGACAGAGGGATGCAGGGATAGAGATAGGGATAGCGATTGGAAGGGAGGCAATTGGAGGCTGCGGGGGGCAACTGAAGACCACGTCGCCCAACCGATTCCGAATGTGGCAGGCCAGCTGCTAATGGAAGGCCACAGGAGGCCACATCGCCCGACCGATTCCGGATCCGGCAGTCCACCTGTTAGTTGTTTCTAAGCCTTGTATGTCATGTTTACGGACGAGCTGTTCAGGGAAAAGAGCGATTGGGAGGCTCATGCAGATTTCTTGCGCGAATATACACATCTTGCCACGTCCATGCCCTGGCAGGCCACCACGGAGGAGCATGTACTAGGGTTAAGTCGGGCGTGTCCCCCTACAGGGGGATTTTCGACGAAAGATAAACATACCCCCCAAATGCTCCAAAATGCTCCAAAATTGTCGAAACATATTTTCTAGGGAATCGACGATTAATTGTGCCTGTGTTTTTTCCCTCCTGAATCGCTTCTCAGCTTCGGGGCAGCCGGGTGGGCTCCCGGCGGCAGAGGGCGAACGCAGAGCGCAAGAGCGGCAGCGGCAGTGGAGCGGCAGCGGCAGGCGCCGCAGACGTGCTGCCCTGCAACGTCCGTCGTGGGCTGGATCGTTCCCCTACCCTGGGCCCTGGCCTTGCCCCACTTCGAGCCCTCCTCCTCCTCCCCCTCCTCCTCCTCCTCCTCCTCCTCGTCCTCCTCCTCCTCCTCCTCCTCCTCCCTCCTCCTCCACCTCCTCCTCCTCCTCCCCTCTCCTCCTCCTCCTCCTCCTCCTCCTCCCTCCTCCTCCTCCTCCTCCTCCTCCTCCTCCTCCTCCTCCTCCTCCTCCTCCTCCTCCTCTCCTCTCCTCCTCCTCCCCTTCCCTCCCTTTTCTCCTCCTCCTCTCCTCCTCCTCTCCTCCTCCTCCTCCTCCTCCTCCTCCTCCTCCTCCTCCTCCTCCCTCCTCCTCCTCTTCCCCCTTCTTTCCGCGCCCCACCCCACAGTCTCTGCACACGCTTCCCTGTGCGCAGTGATGCTTGAACATGCTTGAGGGCCACCCCTCTGCACGGCTAGTTGTGTGTGGTATTGAACCATGGATCATGCAGGTCTGAACTTCACAGTCCACAATGTGTGTCCCCTCGTCCAGCCTGGCAGACACGAAGATATTTCGGAAGCGTACATATCCAATGATATCCAGCTTCTCAATGGCACTCAGTTCCGAAAGAAGGCGACTTATAACACGTATGTCTCGATATCGCACCCGAAGCTGCACATCCTCTCTTGGGGTTACGGCCGCTCCGAGCTCACGAATGCGCACACTGGTGTCCAGACTCGTTTGAGGCGAGATATTTTCAGATTGGCACATATTGCAGCTTACAGGGCAGAGGTGGTGCCGTGGTCTTCAAGTCTGGGAGATTCCATATGCTCTGCTTCGCTCTGCACTTTCCGCCGCGGCCGACCCTTCCGAGGCAACGATTGGCGTACCAGAAGACGGTGGACGAACTTGTGCAATGGATGACCACTGTTGCAGCTGACCAGCCCGCGCGTTGCTCTATTGCTTTTGGAGGTGATTTAAAGGACACGGCAGGTATTCCAGCAGCTGACTATTTTCCAAATGACTTCGACCCCATCGGAGATTTGTACCCTAGGCCCGAACACTATTGCATGACACAGATCCGAGAGTTGCTTGAGTAGCTCAGTATGCTTATTGTGAGTACGTTCCTTGGGGGGGCACGATACAGGTTATCCAGTTCCAGGGTTGATTATGTTGGGGCTCCGCGGAGTTGGCTTGCGTCTGTCCAGGAATGTCGGCTGCTTGAAAGGCTTGGAAAGCAATTCCAGATGGTCCCGATCGTTCGTCGTTGGGATCACTGGTCCTTGCAAGTCTCGGCTAAACACATACTCAGCTTCCCAAACACGCGGACCCCTAAAGAAGAGCTCTGGGACCCAGATCGGTTAGTTCAAGGGGCTGCTGAGGGGCTCTGGAGGCAACTGTTCTTGGAGGAGGTTGATCAGCAATGGTTTCAAAGGCTCCCTGAATGGTCTAGACTTTAAGCCCACGCAGCGCCTGATCGAGCATGGGAAGCTTTCATTGGGGATCTCAGGAAGATCGCATTATCTTATTACGCACGTCACCCTGTAACTGATACTAATCTCGAAGCCCAGCGTGCAGAACAACAATAACTCCTCCGACGGCGGTTTGCGTGACGCGAGAAACTCACCCAACTCACGTCGGATGCTCCCCTTATAGCCCACAGCGGTGCCGATCATGAACATACGAATATTCAAACACGCCCACATGCACTTACGCAACACATCACACATCAACGCAATCAACACCGCCATCATAGTATAGAGACATTGGCGGCTCAGATCCATGAGGCTTGGAAAGAAGAGCAAGTGGCCCCTTGCATATATATATACATATTGATTATGTCGCAGACCTGCGTGTACCACAATCGGCCCTGAGAGGAGATCTCAGAACCATTCAGTAAGTACACGCCCGACGATTGCCCTGCGGGGTCGATTTCTTGGACAAGGAGGCAGGGATGGAGGCCAGCGAGCTTGTGAAGTCGATGTCACCACCCTGCCCGAACATAGACACGATCCAGGCACAGGCTATATATGTTTCGCCCCATGGTTTAAATATGAAATTGATAATGATATCCGTGGTGTGTGCACAACTCTCCTCACAATGTAAAATCGGAAACGTGTCCCACCGTGGAGCCTACCCCTGGAATGTTGTCGAGTGGTATTTCCACTGGGTCATCGGGATTTCAGGAAATTCGCCGAGCAGGAGCAGGACCAGTTTGAAGCAAACATCCCCGACATGAGATGGCAACTTCGCAGAATTCGTGGCATCTCGTGGGGCATCCGTGGAAGCGCGCAGATTCCTCTTGACTGTCACCGGTCTTGGGGCTGCTGCCTCCCCAGGGCCACGACAGCCACAGGGCTGAAGGCCATCAGGCTTGTGCACAGCATGTGCCCCTTCAGCAGGGCCTATTTCCAAGCATCTTGGGCTGCGAGGCGGCGAGTGCTGCCCTGAGCGTGGATTCGCGGACTACCTCCACGGTGGCCTACATCGTCGGCGACTTGAGAGCGCCATCACGATCCAGCTCATCACCTCGTGGCGCTTGGCAAGGCTCAAGAAGACACATTGCGCCGTCTTTTACGACCAGTCCAACGCGTTCGGCAGCTTGGACACTCAGGTCCATGACGGCACGGGCATGATCCATACATCGGCGTTACAAAAGTTTCGTCATAGAATAAAAATCGATCATCTTGCATAAGCAAAGACAAATCCCGCCCCGATGGGATTTCTAGAACCGTGTGAATTTACGTCGGGATCTCAAAATGTCCCGTTTTAAATCTATACTATTATAGTAAGGGATGAAATCCCACTTTTAGAAATCCCGGATCTTTGATCCGACCGCTCTTGACTCAGTCCGCTAGGATTCTAGGGGGGAAGGGGGGGCCAGCTCGGCGCGGCCAGGGCAGTGGTCAGCCTCTGCCCGCTTGCTCACGCGGAAGGAAGACACGAAACCCATGCCACTTTCAAGCTCTCATGAAACGTGACGAACTTTTGTAACGGCGTAGTATGAACCTAGATGATGTGTTTGTTTGGTCAGCATTGTAATCATCATAATACTGTTGCGCTCGACTGTTCAGACGGTTGAGGACACTTTCCAGTAGGGCAGGATGTGCTGCAGGGTCACCAGTCTGCCCCCGTCAGGTATGTCAGAAGCTTCGATCGTGAAGTCCTCGTGCCTTGGCTCGCCAAGCGCAGGCGCAGTGCCGGTGGCAGTGACCTCATGTGCTCCAGCCCTCTCAATCAGGTTGAGACTCTCGACGTCGATCTCTCCACCGCAGTATTCATGGATGCCACAGCACATAAGGTCACTGGTAGCAGTGCCGCACAGCTTGCACGCAATGTTGAGGAGGCTACTGCACGTATTTCAGGGCATCTTCAATCGGTCGGAGGAACTGTGAACATGAAGGAGCAAACTACCGTCCCACAATTTGTAGGTGGCAATGCTGTGCAACAGTCTCGGCACCTTGTGCATTCTGGGCCCCTTGCATCCGGCAAGGTGGCAGCTCATGTAACGTATCTTGGGGCTCAGTTCCATGGCAACGATACGTCGGCACAGCAACGCCAGTACATCCAGAAACACATGCGCAGGGCTTGGTATTCCATGGGTCGATTGTGGTCGGTCAACCAGGCCGCTCGGAGGATTCAGTTTTTGTTTTTCAGGCAGGTGTCCAGGCGGCGGGGCTGAGCGGCCTCGAGGCCTTCAGTCCCATCCACAATGATTTTAAGTTGATCGACGGACTGCTACTGCAGTGGGGAAGGGTAATACTGAAGGGAGATGCGGTGTTGAAGTTTACCAATCCTGACGGAAGTATTGAGCATGCCTCACGCCCGATGCAAGAAGTTTGGACACGTCTTGGTCTCATCCCGTCACAGCTCGAGCTGCGGGTGAGGCGCCCCAAATGGCTTCAACAACTTGCATGCCATCCTGAGGAAAAACTGTCAATTACTTGCCGCCCTTTTTGGCCGCATGACAGACCAAGATATTGGAAACTCGTTCGCAATGCCGATGGAGTCTATCAAGGCAACCCGTGGGCCCTACAAATGCTCAACGACCTGAACATGCTCTCCCTCGTGGACCCGGAGCTCCTGCAGGCCATGGTGGTAATCCACTTCAACGTCTTCAAAGCTGAGTTTGCCCCGAGGTTCATGAAGGTGAATTTCCAGAAACTTCGGAGTCTCTATTGGGACAACAGAATTGATGAGGCTGGGCGTCTTCGGGCTATGTAACGCTTCTGGTCCTCAACAACAAGTTCCTGAGCCTCCTGAGCCCCTGGATCTGGAAGCCCCACCCCCGCCTCAGTAAGTCTGGGTTTGTAAGGAACTCCTCAATGACAGGACTGTCTGCGGGATCGAGTTCAAAGATCAACACGGGTGGTCTGCTCATATGCGGTTTTGTCGTGAAGGTACACATGGTGAGAGAGCGCTATCACAACGATTAACTGTTACTAAAAATTGTCCGTGGTGTATGTCTACGCATCCTACTCATGCTATTTCGTGCCAACATTTTCGACGTCTATGTATCAATCAAGTGTGTCATTGTGATCGCAGTCCCATTAACCATGACGTTGTTGATAAGCATTCCTATGCTTTCCCAGCGTGCAGTAGAGACCATTCGACCCTCGCTGAGCTCCAAGTCCACATACGAACACACTTGGACCTATCCGACGGCGTACTATCCTTCGCAGAACATGGCCCAGTGGGCGATGGACGTCTCAGCGGCAGACGTGGAGGAAGCCAAGAAGAGACTAGCATCGACCTCACACACGCACATACTCTCCTGGACAGGTGGCAGACTCGGAGGGCCGCCAACGAAGCCGCGAAGCGAGCAGCAGCGAGGGCAGAGCTCAGGTGCAGCAGCAGCAGCAGCAGCAGCGGCGACGGCCGACGAGGAGGATTCGGAGAAGGAGACGGCTCAGGAGGTCATGAATGGATACCTGAACTGCAGCCAGCGAGTGATGGGGCTTGTCTGCAGTGGCATCGGCGCAGAAATATCTAGAGCTGGTGAAAGACGAGCCCGACCACGCGTACGCCCCCCCCCCCCCGAGTATGCACGTGGCCATGGCTGTATGCAGGGCGATGGTCACACACCCGATCGTGATTCAGAATGTGCAGCTGAAGGTGGAGGTAGGGCACCCGACTTCCCTCTCATATTGGTGTCAGAAGCAATTCTAGTAGTAGCAGCCGCATTTTTCAAGGTCTGGAGGGCCAAGGAGGCCTACACCAATGAAGGAGCCCCGCAAATGGTCCGTCACGCGTTCTTCGTGAATGCCTCGGTGAGCGGGTCCAATGGGCTCCTGCTCCCAATGAGTGCAGTGATCTCCTCTCTCCTCCTCACAAGACCGCTCCAGAGCGTCGGGTTCAAAAATCCCCCGAGAAAGTGCTCAAGGGAGCCCGCCACAAGAAGAAGTGACTGTCTATCGTGCTAACCCCTCTTCTGCTTCCCCTTCCGTCATCCCCCGCGGGTCTGTGCTCGAGATAGATAGGATCCAATTCAGGGGTGGATGGGACCCGAGTCGCAGCTCCGACACTAAAGGCCGTCGAGGGAAAGGAGCGGGTTGGGGTCGTGGGCGGAGCCGCGCTGCAAATGGCAGATGCATGCTCGCTCGACCTCTGACCTTTAATGGGTTGGTGCTTCTCGGTCTCTCCTCTTCCCCTCTGCTCCGCTGCTTCTTTTCTTCCGTCCCTCGTTCCCTTGGTTTTCACACCACACTTGCTCTCGATGTTTGTTCATCTACGCGTAGATGAGTGTTGTCTTGCGTTTGTGGCGCCCCCAATTCAAACAGGAAGGGGCCCCCTCGTTTGCAAGTTTGACATCGCTGCGAGCATAGTGCTTGTATGCGCAATGCGGCTTCCCACTCAGATGTGACAATCACGAGACCTGGCCAGATGCAGGGAGTCAGTCAGTCAGTCAGTCAGTCAGTCAGTCAGTCAGTCAGTCAGTCAGTCAGTCCTCCTCCTCCTCCTCGTGCTTCCTTCCCTCCCCCCTCGTCCCCCTCCTCCGCCTGCTGCAAACCGCGCTGGACGAGCAGCGGGAGAGCGGGGGCCGACGAGCGGATCGTGCCGGGGCGACGCCCGTCCTGCACCTCGCCGCGGAACTCGTCGCCGACCCAGGCTGCCGTCCCAGGGCTCTGCCCCTCTGGCTCCCGGAAGCCTTCGACGTTCATGTGCCACTCGACGCCTGCGCGGCGCTCCTCCCTCGGCCACGGGTTCGGCGCCGCCTGCCCGCTCTGGGCGAGCACGACCAGGTCGGCCTCCAGGCAGGGGAGCACCTTGAAGGGGCCCTGGGACACACAAATAAATACACACAAGTAAAATGGTTCCCCATATTTTCCGATATTTTCTGGGTTTTTGTCTTCCCGCCCAATTCCCATATTTTCCCATATTTTCTGTGGAATCGACGATTAATTGTGTCTGTGTTTTTTTTCCCTCCTGACACCTGCCTGTTCGCCGTCGCGACCCAGACGCTCTTCAAGCCTCGCTGCTTCACTAGCGAGGCGAGGGAGCGGGCCGTGCTCATGGCGGACGCGGCGTCCGTGTTGGAGGCGAAGTCATCGATGCTCAGGGCCGTGGACGCCGACGCGAGGGTCACTGCCAGCAGCGCACGGGATCGCTCTCCATTCGAGATGGAGTGCAGCGGCCTGACCCACGCAGGAATCTTGTTGAGCCCCGCCGCGCTGAGCAAACTAATGGCGTCACCGCCGTCGCCAAAAGCTGGGTGGCTACACACGGCCATGTTGGCCTTGAACTGCTTGGCGACGATGCTCTCCGAGACGGGCTTCTTCGCGCTCAGCGCCGCGAGCAGCCGGCTCTTGCCGCTGCCCGAGGGCCCGTAGATGACGCCGAGCCGGAAGCCCTGCGGCAGCCCCGCCGTCGCCGCCCGAACGCGGGCGACGACCTCGCGGATCCCGGCAGCCTCCGGTGGGGGACTGGCTCGCGGGGGAAACATCGACCTGGAATCGGCGATGCACCGTCGGTAGATCGGCGAGATGCCGCTGATAACACAATCGCACGGTCCCAAGCGGGGCGGGCTATCCGGCCCCTCAGCGATCCGCTACCGTGCCCCCTGGCACGTTGAGGCGTGGAAGAATGCCAAGGTCTGTCCGGCACGGTTTTTTTCCCGGAAAGGGCGCCGGCCCAGGGTTCTCTTTTACATGGTTTACCCCCGGTTTTGACTTGAAGGGGGCCAGCGGAATTCCGCTCGATAAAAAACGAGGTAAAGTCCAATTCGGCGTGAAACAGATGCGTTTCGCGCGTGTCCGCTCGAGGAAAGTCGACCCCCCATCTCGGATCCTCGATAAATGACAGGGTTCCGCGGACCACTGTTTTCCTTGGTATAAAAAATGCGGGGCACTTTTTACAGAATCCTCGAACAAAAACCGAGGTCTGGACCCCCGGCCGCGACGCGGAAAAGCGCCCCGCGCGCAGGAATTCCGAGGATGTCTCGCGCGTGCCGCGTCCCGCGCATATGAAATCCGAGGATGTCTTGACTAATTCATTTGTTTTTCCAAGATTTCCTTGGATTTTGACAGGATGTCTCGAGCGAAACGCTTGTTTTTCATAATTTGTTGAGGATGTCTCGAGCGAAACACTGGTTTTGCAAAATTGGGGGTTGTCTCGAGCGGGGGCCTCGTGGGGGGCCAGAGTTCAGAGGATGTCTCAAGCGAAATGGCTGTTTTCACGTCCCGCTCTCAGGAATTCCGAGGATGTCTCGCACGTGCCGCGTCCCGCGCGCAGGAATTTCAAGGATGTCTCGACTAATTCGTTTGCCGTTCCAGGAATTCCTTGGATTTCGCCAGGATGTCTCGAGCGAAACGCTTGTTTTTCATAATTTGTTGAGGATGTCTCGAGCGAAACACTGGTTTTGCAAAATTGGGGGCTGTCTCGAGCGGGGGCCTCGTGGGGGGCCAGAGTTCAGAGGATGTCTCACACGTGCCACGTCCCGCGCGCAGGAACTTCGAGGATGTCTCGACTAATTCGCCTGTTGTTCGAGGAATTCTTTGAATTTTGGCAGATGTCTCGAGCGAAACACTTGTCTCCAGCACGTTCCGTAGCGCGTCCCCTTGGCACGTCCCGCGGTGTGACCCCATGGCACGTCCCCTGGCACGTCGCTTGGCGAGTCCCTTGAGACGTTCCGCGGCGCGTCCTCCTGGCATGTTCCCCTGTCAATTTGCTCTGGGGCAGCTGCTATGTGTTCAGGCAGCTCGAGCTTAAGGTCCCGATCAGTTCGGTCAGGACTCGGATGCAAAGGAGGACTCGATCCACGACGCTATAGAGCACAATCGCGGCATGGCACATCGCAATCCAGCACGGCGCAGCACAGCACAGATTTCGGCACGGTACATCAAGATCGATACACTCAGCATTGCAACTTGGCACGTTCCTTGGCACGTTCCGTGGGTCGTCCCTTGGCGAGTTCCCCTGGCACGTCGCGTGGCGCGTCCCCTGCCACATCCCGTGGCACATCCATCGGCACGTTCCGTAGCGCGTTCCCTTGGCACGTCCCGCGGTGTGACCCCATGGCACGTCCCCTGGCACGTCGCCTGGCGCGCCCCTTGAGACGTTTCGCGGCGCGTCCTCCTGGCATGTTCCCCTGTCAATTTGCTCTGGGGCAGCTACTATGTGTTCAGGCAGCTCGAGCTTAAGATCCAGATCAGTTCGGTCAGGACTCGGATGCGAAGGAGGACTCGAACCACGACGCTATAGAGCACAATCGCGGCATGGCACATCGCAGTTCAGCACGGTGCAGCACAGCACAGCCCTCGGCAGGGTACATCAAGATCGATACACTCAGCGTTGCATGTGCCCGTCACCGAATCAAATGCCTTTGAAAACGTTGCCATGCGTTGCAGCTCTATATCCCTTTCCGGGCTCGTGGGCCGATCGTGCAAATTCTAGTAAGGGACCCCGCCCACCCTGTACCAGCAGACCCTTGCGTGAACCGCCCCTCCTCTTCGAGTACACTTCCAGCATGGCAGCGCGCGCTCGCTCGAGGATGGTGTACTCCCCGCGTGGCAACTTAGTGCCCGAGCCCTCATTCCGTGCGCGCCCTCTCGAGGATGGTGCACTACAGCAGCTACAGTCGGGGCGCTGACCCAAGGAACCCTAAATAAGGAACGAGGCCCCTTTTTACCATAAGTTAAACTTCGATTTCCTATCGGAAACATAAGGAAAACCTGAGGCAAGCTGTGAAACACTTAAGGAACGCGGAGCCCCTCCCCAACGAAAAGGGTTCCTTCTTCAGGGCCCCGACTGTATAGCAGCTAGTACCTGAAAACCCCTTCCACGCGTGCCCGCTCGAAGATGGTGCACTTTCCGTACGGCAGCTAGTGCCTGAACCCTCATTCCATGCGCGCCCGCTCGAGGATTGCGCGCTTCCCGTATTGCTACTTCCGAGACCCTTCATCCCACGCGCACCCGCTCGAGGATCGTGTGCGTCCCGCATTCCCAGGCGCTGCTCCCAAGCGTTTCAGGGCCTCCTAAGCCACGATCCCTCGAAACCAACGATGGATATGCATCCCGAGCTTCCAAGACTGGCCGTGCATGCAACTAAGGACACCAACATTATGCCCTCGACGACGGCCCAAGATGGCCTCAAGGCGGCCGCATATTGCTTCAAGACGACCCAAGGTGCCTCCAAGAGGGCCCAAACGAGCCACAAGCGGACCTCCAACAGGGCCCGAAGAAACTCATATCAGATTTTTTCCGGCAGTGCCGATTGATTTTCGCATTCGCGCTTTTCGGGCTGCCGCCAGCTCAAGACGACCCACGAGGACTCCACGAGAGCCCAAGAGGCATCCAATACGGCCCCAAGACGGCCCAGGAGGGCCTCCTGTGGGATCCAAGACTGCCTTAGAAGGCCGACGGCCCAAAACGGCACCAAGACGCCCCCGGGCACCCACCATACGGCCAAAATGACCCCTTGACGGCTCAATAGGGTCTAACGGACCCCCAAGGCTGCCTCACAAGAGGACAGGACAGCCCCAAGACTGCCCAAACACGTATCATGATCATGATCATGATCATGATCACCATCATCATCAACATCATCATCATCACCACCATCATCATCACAACCATCACCACCATCATCATCAGCATCACCATCAGCATCTTCACCATCATCATCATCGGCATCATCATCACACTTAACCAGCATCACCAACAACATCATCAGCATCACCACCATCGTCATTATAATCACAATCAGCATCGCCATCATCATCATCATCATCAGCATCGTCATCATCATGATGATCATAATCACCACCACCATCACCATCACCATCGTCGGTATCACCACCAGCATCATCGTCATCATCGTCATCAACATCACAATCGCCACCATAACCATGAACATCACTATCACCATCACCACCATCACTATCACCACCATCGACATACTCCTCATCCTCATTATCATCCTCATTACCATTATGAAAATGCTCATCGTCATCGTCATCATCAGCATCATCACCAACGGCATCATCATCACCAACAACATCATCATGATCATCATCACCATCTTCATCTTTCACAATCATCATCATTGCCACCATCGCCAGCACCACCACCATCATTATCACCACCACAACCACCACAACCACCACCACCATCACCATTACCACCATCATCATCATCATCATCATCATCATCATCATCATCATCATCATCATCAACATCAACATCAGCATCAACATCATCATCAACATCATCATCATCAACCACCGGTCATCCTCATTATCATCAGCATCGCCATCGACATCGCCGTTCTCATCACCGATCATCATCAGCATCGTCGTGGTCATTATCGGCAACAACATCTCAAACATCTCACTCATCCTCATAATCATCATCCTTATCACGTCTGCCCCAAGCCTGGAGACACGAAGCGTCGCACGTGACGGGCTCCCGTGCTCTTCGAACAGTCGCCACCCAGAATGCTGGGCTGGCATGCTGGCGGGACTTGCCGCAGGCAGCTGGATTAATGGGCGATTCTGGGGAAACCAAAAGGTACCAACACCGCTACTCCCCGGACCTCTCCCGGGGTGCGTTCTGACTAGAATTTCGAGGCGAATCCAGCGGTGGCGACGAGGGCCTCCCAGGAGGCCCAAAAAGGGGACGACGAGGGAAGGGTAGAGGCATGTCTGGGTACCTTGTCCTCCTCGGAGGTTGGGGGTCGATGCGTCCCCCTCTGAGCCGTTCCCCCCCCTGACGTTGCCCCTGAAGCCTCTGAGCACACCCGCGGAGCAGCGGCCTGCGCCGCGCGCGGGGGCAGCGGCGGCGCCGAGGCGGCCGTCGCACCAGCGGCGGCCACGGCTGGCGCTGCGGCGGCTGACCTCTCGGAGCCCTCCACGGGCAGGCCGTGGGCGAGCACGTCGGCCGGCACGCACCTGTGAAGGGGCCCTGGGACACACAAATAGATCCACGCCATCAAAACGAGTCCCCGAATTCTCCCGAATTTGCTGGGTTTTTGCCTTCCCGCCCAATTCCCATATTTTCCTATATTTCCCTGGGAGTCGACGATTACTTGTGTCTGTGTGTTTCTTTCCCTCCTGAACCTGGTGCACCCGTGTCTGCAGGGGCAGCTCCGAACCACCTTCGGGGACGCACTTGGCCCACGCCGGCGCAGAACCCGGGTCCGCAACGGGCCCTGTCGCGAAGCCAGGCCGGCCGCGCAGCAGCCCCCAACACACGGGTCAGCGGAGGGCAGGCAGCGCGAATCGCCCCCACGTGGCGCCTAGGCCCGGGTCAGCCGGAAGGGACTGGCTGGCCCTCGCTGGCGCTGACCGCCGTCACGTGAGCCCCGCCGGTACCTCGAGGTTGAGGTCCGCGGAGCCCCGCCTGCCGGGGATGAAGGGGCGCGTGAAACATTTGCCTGGTCGCCGCCCCTTTCCCCCTCCCCTGGGGTCCAGGTCGGGGGGAGTGGGGAGATGGGTGGGTCTACGACGGCGAGCTCCCCATCGGACCTCTAGGGCCCTCGAGGCCTCCAAATCCACCCTCCGTGGCCGCCCAAAATTCCCAAGATGTCTTCTAATGTGGCTCCAGGAGGGCCCCAACATGCTGGACAGGCTTCAATGAAGGGGCCCTGGGACACACAAATAAATACTCACAAATATCAGGATTCTCCGTATTTTCCCATATCTTCTGGGTTTTTGTCTTCCCCCCCACTTCCCATATTTTCCCGTATTTTCTGGGGGATCGACGATTAGTTGTGTCTGTGTGTTTTTTCCCCTCCTGATTCTTACATGGCTCCAGGAGGGCCCTTACATGCTGGACAGGCTTCAAACACTTCCAAAATGGACTCAAGACGGACGCCCCCAAGACACCGCAAGAGGGCCTGAAGAGGATTCTCAAGAGGGCCGCAAAAACGGTGAAGCCGATATCTGGTCGGTCACTTCCTGAACGATTTTCGCGTTCTAGCCGTTGTCGGGATTGTGGAACTCCAAGACGGCCCGAAAGCCCCCCATACTGGCCCGCGCTGCCCAAGAGGCCCAAAAACGGCCCAATAGGGCCCTACGACTGTCCAGCAGGCCCCAGAGGCGGCAAGCATGGCCCCCAAGAGTGGCCTATAAGAGGGGCCCGAGAGAGGCGCAAGGCCGACCCAGGAGAGGGCCCCGCGGACCTCCCAGAGGCTCCCGCAGAGTCTCCAGAGGGCCCCCGAAGGTCCCAGGAGCGTGGAAAAAGCTTCATGAGCACCAAGAGGCCCCCAAGTAGGGGAACAAAAAGTGGCATAAACATAAAAGCTCGGAGGTCCGCGCGGTTTTCTCGGGTCGGCGCTGGGGCCCCCCGGCGGCGCCTCCAGCGCCGCCCCTGGCGCGCTCCGCGCGCCACGGAGAGGGGTCCAGCGCCGATCCGAGAAATCCGCGCGGACCTCCGAGATTTTATGTTCATGCCACTTTTTGTTCCCCTACCCAAGGACGCCCGGCACCTCACGTGGAGGAAGAAGAGGACGCACCGGCAACAGCCACACGCAGGCAGCGCGACGGCACGTGGCAGACCCCACGACGTGCGACCTCGGAGAGGCCGCACAACTCCTCCGCGCGGGGCCGGCGGCATGGCGCAACACGGCCTCCTGAATAGTCCCTGTGCCTGTGCCGGATGTGGGAGCGGCGCCCAGCACTGCCGCAGGGCAGCTTGTCGTACTGGCAGACCGGGCAGGTCCACGTCGGCGGAGGGGGGGTCCCGTCCTCGCCGGAGGCCTCCGGCGCAGGCATGGCGCCGGAACCTGGGGCGCCCCTGCCGTAGCCTTCGCGGGATCGGGGGTCGGCCCCCGTCCCTGGGGCAACTGCCCCCCCTGAGCCAACACGGCCACAGAGAGCAGGAGCAGGAGGAGGAGGAGGAGGAGGAGGAGGAGGAGGAACAGGTGGGTGAGGAGGAGGAGGAGGAAAAGGAGGAGGACGATGATGATGATGCTGCTGCTGATGATGATGATGATGATGATGATGATGATGATGATGATGATGATGATGATGAGGAGCAAAAGGAGGAGCAGGAGCAGGAGCACGAGGGAGACACAATCCGTCGGCCAAGATGGCGAGCAAGATGAGCCGAGATCGGCGGCAACTTGACGGGCCAGCCAGGCCAGGATGCCAACCGTCTGTGGGTCGTCTTCCTTGTCGTCCCGGCCTTCCAAGGTGTATGTAGCTCGTCCCCATAAGCCACGCTCACCAGTGGGTAGCAAAACATCTGGGCTTTGTTGGTGGGCTCGAATCGAAGCATGTCCTGCGGAAAACCTCAATGGATCCCAACACGGGCCGAGAGCCCACTGGGACGCTCGAAGAGGACCCAGGCTATCTCCAGATGGCCCCCAAAATAGCAGCACATAGTGGATTATCCAGAGAAGCCACAACGATGCCATCGCGTGGGAGCCGAGCAAGCACATGTTTTCGCAGAAGCAATGCAGCACAAAGGCAAGCCACGAATGTGTGAGAACGATTTGAAAAATCAACCTGGGGGGACAATTTAAACAATCACTATTCCCAACGCTGTAATGCGCATTTACAAAAGAAGAAGACTGGGCAAACCGGACCGCCGGGGACGTCCCGGCGACCGCCCTGGCGCTCCGTGTCCAACAGCAATCCATTCAATGATACCGGAGAAACCCCCCAAGCAGATTTTTGTTTGGGGCTATGAGGCTAATTATGGGGCTATAGGGCTATAGACGTATGGGGCTATACGGCCATAGGGCTATAGGGCTATAGGACTATAGGACTACATGGCTATAGGGCAATAGGGCAAAAAGGCTATAGGGCTATTAGGGCTATAGGGCTATTGGGCTACAGGGCTATTAGGGCTTTTAGGGTTCTAGGGCGATAGGGCTATAGGGTCATGAGGCTCTAATGCTCTAGGGCTATAGAGCTATAAGGCTACAGGGCTATAAAGCCATAGGGCTGTAAAACTACCGGGTACCCGGGCACCCGGGCACCTGGGCACCCAGGAACCCGGGCAACTGGGCACCCGGGCACCAGGGCACCCGGGCCCGGTCACCGAAATCGGCGACGTAGGTCACCTACACATATGAATCCGCTAGTTATGAAAGGCAATGCCTGCTACAGCCACAGGTCCCCCAGAAAGGCCAAAGTACCTCCCAAAGTAGGTTTCGGAATAGGAATAGAAGTACCCACCGAGCCCAACAAGTACCTCCCAAAGTAGCCCCCAAAGTACCTTCAAAAAAACAAAAAGTAGCTCCCGACAGGTTGTTGGCATGCTACAAGTAGTCGAATGATTTTTCGGTCGTTCGTGCATCGGTCTTCATATTGTTCGCACATCATTTCTTATTGTTCGTTACACATGCCTTTACTTATTTCATGTTTCCAGCGACCCTTGAGGTTGCGTACTTCCCCCTCCAGGTTCCTAGGGCGCCAGAGAATATTGGGAACCGAATTTAGTTCTCAAGCCTGACAGGCCCCGCTGGGGCGGCGGATCGCACCGCATATGTGTCACGATGTATATTGCAGTTCGTAGTTCATGCCCCGCGTGTTGGCCACGTAGTTTACCCCACTTAGCTTGGGCACCGTCGGTTGCACCACATAGTTGCCTTTTGGATGATGTTCTCATCGTGCGATGCGCTATGGTTGCGCCTCAGAGCTACCGCCACGTAGACCCCGCTTGCTCCACCACATAGCTTGCACCACATAGCTTGCACCACATAGCTTGCACCCCCCTCCCCCGCCCGTGCTCTCCAGCCATTTTGGCTTCCAGCCCCACCCCTTCGCCATGAGCGGGGGTGGGGTAGGGTGGGCCTCCGTGGCGGAGGCCGCGGCCGAGGCCGCCGATGGCGGCGCCTCGGGCTGGGCTGCCGCCGCCGCAGCCGCCGAGGCGGCCGCCGCCAGCCCGCCCGACGGCTGGGGCGCGCTGGCGGCCAGCGCCGCGGCGTCGGCGGAGAGCGCCGAGGGCGCCGAGGCGTTCTCCCACCACCTTCCCCCCTCCACTTCCCACCCTCCCCTCATCCTACTCCTTCAGGCGGAGGTTGCCGTGGCGGCTGCCGCCGACGGCGCTGGGTCCGCGGACGCGTTCGGCCACGCGCTGACGCCCGCGGACCTGGCGCCCGCTGGCAGCGTGGCTGCGCGGCGCAAGGCCCCTGGGGATGAATGAGAGGATGGATTGAGAGGAGGGGGAGGAGGAGAATGGGGATGCCGCCTTCACGGCTAGGGCGAGGAGGAGGATGGGGATGCAAGGTAGGATGAGGCGAGGAGGGATAGGAGGAGGAGGAGGAGGCGAGGGGAGGATAAGGTGAAGGGGGGAGAGGGAGGTGAGGGAAGGAGGAGGAGTGGAAGAGGCTGTAGCGGGGTTGCGGCGTCCGAGGCGGCGTGGCACCCGCTCGAGCATCTTCGGAAGCGGCTCCGAGATGCGTGGGGTCACCGCGTCGCTGCTGGTGGGCGTGAGCAGCCGCTGCCAGCCGCGGAGGCGGCGCTGGCTGCCGCCCGCGACGCGGTCGTCGACGAGGACGACTGGGCGCTCTTCGGGCCCAGCGACGCGGAGGAGCTGCTCGACGGGGACGCCGACGCCATCGCAGGCCCAGTCCCGCATGCCGACGCGGAGGTGGCCTTGGCAGCTGTGGCCCGCGCGCCAGTGCTGGCGCCGGCGCGGGCCCAGGCTCGAGTGGAGGAGCTCGCGCAGCTCGTGGAGCAGACGTGCGCGATCGCGGAGGCGAACTCGCGCACGGAGCGGGACTTCGTCGCAGCGGCGCAGCGTGGTGTGGTGCAGTACTTCCTGGATGAGAAGCGCACGACGCTGCCATTCCACCAGGAATGCAGCAACCTCGGCGTTGGCCGCCGCCGCGCTGATGGCATCCTGCGCGCTGTTGCCGCCGCGTGCGTGTCGGTGCAGAATCGGGACGTGTGCAGGATGATTCGCCAGTTGACGCGGTCCATCTTGGAGCGAGGTGGCCGAGCACTGACATGGTCAGAGAGCGTCAGGTATGATGAGACGCCGATGCACATGAGGCTCACGGACACCGAGAAGGCGGCGGCAGCAGCAGCGGACTCGGCCATGCCAGCGGCCATCGTGCCCGCCGACGGGCAGCCCAGGCTGGTGCCGATCAGCGCCAGCTGCTCGAGCTCGCACGTCGCCAAGATCTTGAACACTGAGCGGGTCTTCTCGATGCTGTACCACCTCCCCGACGTCGGGTGCGTCGGCGTGCGCGTGCCGCTGGAGACGCCCGTCCAGTCGCTGAGCAGGACCACAGGCGAGGTGCTCTACGACGCGCTCAAGGCCAGCCGCCCGCCGATAGACGACGACGTGCTGCAGCAGTTCGGCCGACGACAGCGGCTGGTTTGCACGGACGGCGCGAGCGGGATCACCAGGATGGAGCGCAACTTCGCCCGTGAGGAGGCGGGTCGGAGCAGCACGTTGAAGGTCAAGTGCGAGGTGCACGTGGTCTTCAAGTGGCACGCGTGCGCGTTCCACCACGTGAAGGCCGACACCAGCTGCATGGTGCACGCGGCGAAGGCGCTGCGCTGGCAGGACGGCATGCGCTCGTTCAGGGCAGCGCTCCGACAAGAGCTGCAGGACACGTTGCAGTACCGCTGCGACATGCGGCCTTCGCCTGTGGACGTCGCCCGCAGCACCAAGTGCTTGGACCTCTTCTTGTCGGAGACGTCGGCCCATCGGCGACTTCGTCGCGTCGTCATCCTCTCGCTGGCGAACGGGGACTGGGCCAAGAGGCATTGGGTTCACAAGCTCGCGGCGCACCCACCCCCATAGCGCCCCCCCAACCTCTAATGTGTAAAACGTGCGGTCTGCTCATAGCATGCAGCCGCCATTATGGATGTCGGGTGTTCTATGTGTAGTTTTGGACGGCTTCCAGGCTCGACCGTGGCCTCGGGTGTTCGGGCGAGGGGTTTGGGCACCTGGGTCGCGGTAGCTGGGGGGGGGGGGTAGGGGGTGGGCGCGCCATGAGTTTTACCCAAGGGGCTGTGTGGAGCACTTTTGCGACGGCTGCTGCATGTCCCGTGCCGATTGCGCGTCGAAGTTCACGACGCTCTTCGTGGCGGCGGTCGCGGCAACAGATCCAAGGGTTTGGCCGAGTTCGAGGTGGACGGGCTTCGACCACAGCGTCGTTTGGATGGGCGTCTTGGAGTCGTGCCACGGCTTGCTGACCCGCGTCTTCCTCAAGTGGTCGCGCGTGAAGGTTTGGTGTTTTTTTGTTGGGGGGGGGTGCATTTGATGTTAAAACCGTGCCAGTTGCGACCGAGCCATCGTCTAGTTCAGCCTCGTGCACCCCCCTCCCCCGCGGGCAATGTCCTACCTGGGTTAGGGGGGGGGCAGCGCGAGGAGGAGAATGAAGGGAAGTTAGGCCAGCGTCGGACTGGAGGAGTGGGATGGGGGGGCAGTGAGGACGGCGTGAGGAGCGACGGCGACGACGGACGTGATGCCGAACATGATGACGGTATGGTGGTGGCGACTGCATCGGAAACTAGAAGTCACAGTAGGTGTTCGGGCTGGCCGCCCTCCCCAGTCGAACGCAAACCTCATCCGTTCCCGCCCAGTCCAGGGCTAGAGAGGGCCCTCGTGGGGCTCATGCGAAGGGGTGGCCGCTGGCACGTTTTTACTTGCACCCCCTTCGGCCTTCGAAGACCTACCAGCTCACGGACAGCAGCACGCTCGAGGACGCGCTGCGCTTGGAGAACCAGCCAGGCGTTGACATGGCGGGCCATGCCGCAGGTGGCGGCGCACCAGCGGCCAGCTCGGAGCAGGAGCCCGAGCGCGCCCCCTGCGGCGGCGCCCGCAAGACCAGCGCCGACGAGGATCGCAAGAAGGAGGACTCGATCCATCGGTATTGGGGCGCCAGGTGGTTGCACCATGGCAACGCTGGCGCGAAGCTCACGGTGATCAGGAGGGTCCTGGAGCCGCTGAGAAAGATCATGTCCAAGTACTTGGACCACGCTGGCGTCAAGCACGACGACCGGATGGAGTACCTCAAGGTCCAGGCTGCGGCGGGGAGGTGCGGTGACTGCACCGACGAGCTGCTCCCAATGGTCGCCGCGTGCAAGCAGGTGTTCGAAGGCGAGTTCTTCCAGGACCTGAGGGCCCTCATCCTGACCGAGGGGCCGTGGGACATCATCACGCCTGGGCTCAGGACGCGTGACCTTCGCACGTTGGCGTTCGTGATGCTGGGCGAGATCGGCTGCCTCTGCCACGAGCTCACCGTCGTTCACTCCATGCACCCCTTCAAGATGTTCACGCTGCTGGGCGGGGGCGGGGGGAGCGCGGCCGACATCGAGAACGACTGCGACGACATGAAGGACGAGTGGAGCAAGGCGTTGATCGAGAAGTACGCGAAGACCGATCAGGGCTTGCTCAACCCAGACCTCAACGCTGAGCTGATGCACGCAGCCCTCAGCATCAGGCGTGAGACTTGCAGCATCGAGTCCAGCCACGCTGCCATCCGACGGAGCCTCGCCGCGCTGGGCGTGCAGACCCACCCGATGCACATCAGGCGCCTGTCAGCACTGAGGACATGCCAGCGGTTCCGCACGCGGCGGCAGCGGCTGCGCAGCGGGCCCGGGCGTCACGTGATCAGGACAACGGTGCAGCAGGCGGCCAGCAAGAAGTTTCCAGCCAGGAGGCGCTACCGCGGCTTCGGAGGCGCTTGGCGGGCCTTCGTTCGACAGCAGACGCTGGGCAGGACGGGCTCCCCCGACTTCGCGGAGCTCGGGCGGGCGTACGCGGCGTTGTCCGCCGAGCAGAAGAGCGTGCTCATGGAAGTGGGACAGGCCGCTACCAGAGCAGCACGTGCTGGCAATAAGACTCCGTTCGGAGGGAGCTCGCGCTCACTCGAGGCGCGGGCTAGGAAGGCTGACCTTGCGCGTCGAGTTCAGGACCTGTCAGAGAGCAAGCGCGCTGCGTTGCTGAACTCGGCTGGCGGGATTCAGGGCGACGTCGCAGTGGCCACCTACGACGGCATCATCGGCATCGCCTCGTCGAACCCCAAGCACCTCACGGAGATGGCAGACTGTCGGCAGCTTGAGCGCGCTGAGCGGGCTTGGCGCGCCTCCGACAAGGCCTTGATCAACGACGTCGTGTCGAAGTGGTGTTCGGAGGATGGCGCGGCGGCGAGGGAGAAGTGCTTGTCCCACGAGTCGGAGATCAAGGCGAGACTCAACGAGTTCCTCCCCGTTGTTCCTCCGCGCCAGGGTTTCCAGCTCTTCGAATGGGAGCCTGTGGGCGTCTTAGAGCGGGTTGCCAGAGGGCTTTCGGTGCATCGATCCATCATCCCCGACATCTTCGCCGCCCTGGCAAAGTACTGGGACGACATTCACGACACGATCGACCACCAGCCGCGCCCTGAGTGGGACGAGAACGATTGCAGTGGCAGTGGCATCTCAGCTTGTACGTTTGCAAGCATGTGCGTGTGCAAGGGCGCTGGGCTAGAGGTCCAGAAGTTCGTGGATCACTTCGATGCTGCTGTGAAGCTGGCGTGCCCAGTCGGGCGCATCAGAACAGAGAGCTTGGCCCACGGCTACATCTGTGTGTACGTCTTCGCGCAGCGCCAGCCTACTGACGACGATGAGGACATCGATGTCGCCACGAACGGCCTTGTCGAGCGGCTGCCAATCGTCGACGACATGTGGCTGCACATCGGCAGCCACAGCTTATCGCCATGGCGGTCGTGCTTTCAGACCTTGCGCGGCCCGACGGGTCCGATGCATCCGAGCATCGGGGTGAGCATCCATCGATTAGAGGCCACTGTACAGTTCGCGACGCCGTGGCAGGCGTTCAAAGACTTCGACAGGGATCTTCGGTGGTCTGTGTGCGTGTACCACATGGACGTGAGGGTCAGCCCGATCGGCACGTTCGTGCCGAACTGCGTCGACGTGCACTTGCTGGAAGATGACGAACAGCCAGGCGCCCCGACGTGCAGGGTCATCTGGAAGCCGCCGTGGGCGAAGTGGAGGAAAAAGCAGATCAAGCACCCTAAGAAGGACGCAGACGTGAAGTCTGGGTGGCACTCCATCGAGCCGATCGAGAACGTCAAGCAGGACTGCGACGAGGACCACAAGTCAGACGAGGACGATGGCGACGAACAGCCTGACCATGGACGCGAACTCCCTGGAGGCGACGCCGTTGCTGGTAGCGTTGGTGATGCAGGTGGCGGCAGCGCAAGCGGCATGGACGCCGAGGACGGTGAGCCAGGGCCGCCGTTGGGCCCAGCAGAGTGGCGTTGCTTCGCAAGCGTACCCCCCACAAACAGCTTTCATGTTTTAGTGTCCTGTATGGGCCCCCATGCAGGGCCGCTGGACATGCCAAATCCTCTGGGGCATCGGTGTTAGGCTCTCCCTGGTGCCTGCGATTGGCACCTTCGGCCCTGTTTAGAGTTCAGGCGCGCTTGCGGGGTGGCGCCACCTTCTGCCAGCCTGGTCGGCGACCGTGGCTTCCCAGGTGACGTGGTCGACGTTCACGGTGAGCCACTTGTCGCGAAGTTCGATGGCAGTGGCGTGGAACCAGCTGGCGAAGCGCCTTCATCCTCTTCCAATTCGTCTTCGGATGGTTCTAGTGACTCCGCCGACCTCCATGGCATCATCGACCCTGGGAGGTCGAGCGATTCTGATGGCGACCTTCCTGGCGGCGGCGAGCACTCTGCATCTTCTAGCGATGCCGCGCCGCCGCCGCCTCCGCCAGCGCCGCCGCCTGCTGGCGGCGCGCCAGTGGAGCCAGCGATGTACTTCATCGAGGTGGCGGGCGGCAGGATCGTCTACAATGCAAAGAAGAATGACATCATTGCAGAGTGCAGGGGCCCAGGACATGCGAAGTGCAGAAAACACAGGACATGCAATGCAGGAGCCAGGCCGCAGCAGGGGCGGCCCATCGGCTTCTTGGTCGCCTGGTTGCAGAGGCACGCCGGCTTCGGGAGCCAGCAGACGCACGCGACGTGCAACTGGGTTTCCAAGGAGGTGCGGTCGGCTGCTCGGGCAGCGTTTCAGGGCATGGGCCCCCGCGCCGCGGACCTGCTGCTCCGCGAGAGGGCGCGCCGCCCTGGCGAGGACAGCGAGCCTGACGTCTGCCCTTGAACAATGTTTTTTGTGGCGGCCATTGCGCCGCCTGGTTGCCCTCGCCGTCTGGGCGGGGCACTGCGCACTGTTGCCAGCTGTGGTCTGCCTTGAACAGTCGAAATGAATTGCAGCATACTGTATGACAGAACAGCCTCTAGGGGTCTCGCGTAACAATGCCAGCACATCCAGGAACGATGCAACGGATAACGTCTAGATCATGCGTGTGAACGGTCACGCTGCGAGGGGATTGGAAGAGAATGCTAGCATGGGCGTTGGGGGGGGTGCCCTTCGAACGATTTCCGATGCGAGTTTCAGGCCGCCCACTGTTTGCTTGGGGCCCGCCTGCGGCCATCTCGGGGCCCGCGCGGGCCTGCGCAATTGCACCTGGTCGTTTTCTCTTAAGAACTTCGGGCGCCATCGGTGAAACGAGCGGGTGGTGATGTGAGTCACCTATTTCTGTTGCGAGCACTCTCCTCAACGCCACGGGCCCGAACATAAACAGCCACCCGTTGGAGAAGGGGGTGGGGCGAGGGGGAGGAGGAGTCGGAGAAGGAGGCGAGGGACGAGGAGGAGGACGAGGAGGAGGGACGAGGAGGATGATGGGGAGGATGATGAGGCCGAGCGCATGCGACAGATGCTGCGAGACGCCCTGTCAGACCGTCGCCACAGTACTCAGTGAGGCATGTCTCATGTCGGCTGCGCTATTTGAAGGCACCACCACACGTCACAGAAGGTGCATTGCGATTTATGGTCTTGCTTTCGATGGTATCAGAACCACGTTGTAGGCTGTTTGGGTGTGCGTGCTAGAAAAATACAAAAAATAAGAAATGAAAAAAAAAAGAAAAAAAAGATGAAAAGAAAAAAAAAAAAAAACAAAAAAAAAAAAAAGAAAAAAAAAAAAAAAAAAAAAAAAAAAAAAAAAAAAAAAAAAAAAAAAAAAGAAAAAAAGAAAAATAGGAAAACTAAAAAGATTAAAACGAATAAAAACAAAAAAACGGAGAAAAAAAAAAAAGCAGAGAAAAAAGAAAAAAAAAAAAAAGAAAAAGGAAAAGAAGGTGGGGCTAATTCTTGGGGTGGTGCTTCTTGGGGGTCTTGGGGGTCGTCTCGGGGCCACCTCGTGCACGCTTGGGCTCTAGGGCACGTCGCTAAGGCGTTCGTCTGACCCCTTGGGATTTGCCGCGGCCTCCTTGACAGTGGGGAGGGGGGGGGGGGGTCATGAGACTTGCGCCAATCAAAGTTCAGCCACCCTCCCTCCCCCATGCCCTCATGTGCCAAACAAGCTTTGTGAGGATGTCACGGGCGCTAACTTGGGTGAAAAGTAGCAGCGTCACGGCCACCCCTTGCCATCCTTATGACATCATCGCGGCTGGCGCCGTCGCCGTCGTAAACTCACTCGTCGTCGTCGATCCCGCCGCCCTGCGCCCCCATGTCGGCGGGCGTTAAGCACGCCGCAGTAATGAGCACGTATACACAACATGAAAATTGAAAGCGTACACGTTGGTAAAACGTGGCGCGTTTCAGCGCGGCGGGGTTTTAAGCTTAAAATATTGCGCGGTGGGCAGGGCGGGCGCTGGGCGCAGTCGCCAACAGTGGCGCGCGCAGGTCTTCTCGCCGCGTCCTGGGGCGCGCGCTCCACGCGGGCATGTGGAATAGAGATTCTCTCGCGCCGCGCGTGGAGCCGATCGTGGACGTCGTCGCGGCTCGGCGCGCCCTGGGTTTGCGGGGTATGCGCGCGCGGTCGCCCAAGCTTGCGCAGTTCACGTGCTATGCTGCGCGCGTGGCTGCACGCGTGGCGTTCGCCTTCAGGGCTCGCGGGGCCAGTTCGTCTGGCGATGCTACGGCGCGCGAGGTGGTCGCGCTCAGTTCGGCGCGCGGCTTTGCTGATCACCCACTGTGGGTCGCGAAAGTACAGCGAGAAGCTCGCGGCGCGGGGCCCCCGATGCACCGCGCTGCGCGCTCTCGTGCGCTGCGCATAACGCACCGCCCCCAATCGCCGGTTTTGTCGGGGACGCGGGCCCGCCTGCCTGATCGCAACTTTCTGCGCCGCAGCGGCGGTCGCGTTCTGCACCGCGCTTCCGAGCCTTCCTGCGCGCACATCCGCGGTTGCGGTGGTCGACGGGCGCGGCGGGGCAATGAGGATACGGCTGCATGTGCAGGGGCAGAGGCGTGCGATTACGTCGTCGTTGTCGTGATCGTCGTCTCCACCCTGCCTGGCAGCAGGTTGGCGACGCCGCGCGCGTGGCCCGACGGTTCGCGCGGGCGGCCTTGCGTGTGCTGATGTGTGAGATGGCGGCGCAGGGGGCGCGTGGCTGGTCAGGGTCAGGGTGCGTAGGCTGTGGGGGCTGCGCAAGTGCGGGGCCTCACTGGCGATGTTTTCTGCGCTATGTGTGCACGGGAAGGCGTTCGCGGGCTCGGCCGCGCGGGCGCGGAAACGTGGGCGCGGCCCAGTGATCAGCCGCTGCGGCGAGCTCTCCAAGTGCAGGGCGTCATAGCCAGGATCAAGCGTGTCTTGTGCGTTGCGCAACGCAGAAGAAGCGCGCTCGTTCTTGAATGGCGCAGCGGTTTGGGCGCTGCGCAATAGACGGCGCGGGCAGGCTTTGCAGGGCGAAGCGTCGCGGTCGAGCACCGCGAGGCGAGTCATCGCGCGGGCGGGCCGCCGCGGGCAAGGCTCATGGGGCGCAGTTGGCGCGCTGCGGTTTGGCGGTCGGAATTATGTCGCATTGTACATGGCACCCCTGCGTTGGCGTAGCGGGCTCTGTCGCGCGCGGAGGGGGGGGCGCGTTCTACCTCGCAGCAAACGTCGCCGCGCCAGGCGTCGCATATTGAGCGGCGTCGGGAATGGCTGGCGCGCTATGGCGCTCGTCTCTGGCGCAGGCAATTCGCTTTCTGCCGCTGCAGAACTCCTGACACGCTGCAATTTGGAGGTCAACAGTACGCGCCGCGCATGCCCCCCCCCCCGCGCTGCGCACGCGAGCGGCATCACAGGTCAAAGCGAAACCACGCGGTGCGGCATCGCACGTTAGCGGGCGTGTGGTGGCCACGGGTAGCTGCACGCCTCAAGCAGGAAGTGCCAGTGCGGGGCTGGTCGTCGGTTGCCCATTGCGGGACGCGCCGCGCGCCGCACCCAACCCAGCAAGGAGCTCCGCCATAATCGGTGTGTCCACCGCAGCTCGAACCAGCCGCCGCGGGCGCCGTCGGCGGACGCACTTGCCGCCACCCCCCTGTCAGTGCCGCGCGCAATTATGAGAGCCAGGGGCAGAGATAGCGAGGCTCGTTGGCATTGCCAACATCGGTTGGCTCGGTGGTGTTTGTAGCGGGCGCATCGATGCGCCATGGCGCGGGCCCATCGCCCATTGCGCGATCGCGCGCTGGCAATGCTAGCGCAACGCTGGCGGGGCTGACGCTTGACCCCCACCCCCACCCACGCACACACGCGCGCACGCGCGCACGCGCAGCCGCCGCCGCCGCCAACTACGCGCGCCACCGTCGCCACCGCCACCGCGCGTTCGCTTGCGCCGCGTGCCAGCTCCAGCTTCGATTGCTTAGTTCTGCATCGGGCCCACCAGCGCCCGATGCACTCCTGCGCGCCCGCGCCAGCGGCCTTTTGACCAAGTGCCCCAGGTCTTCGCCTGCAGCAGAAACCCCATGGACGCAACTGCAAGCAAACCATCGCGGCGCGCAGCACCGCCGCGCCCCATCGCGGCGCGTCCGCCACGCCTGCCAGCATATGAAGCGACGCGCGCATGGACGTGCGCGTTCTGAGCCCAGCAGTTATCCAGCGAATTGGCGCGGAGACGCCCATCCGCGCGCCACTCGCCCGCTGCCGCCCGCCTAGCGCGTGCGCCCACGTCGCGCGCGCGCGTTTCGTTCGCGCGTTGCCGGCGTTGTTTGCTCAGCCCGCTTGGCGGCCAACGCGCGCGCGCGCCCCGCCGCCGCCGCTGCAATTGCAGCGATATCGCGCGCCACGACGCCGCGCCGTTTGCGCGCAGCCCGCCCGCTCGCACCCCCCTGCGCGCCCGCCGATCCGACGCGCGTCCGCTCCCATCCCCGCCCATCCGTGCCGCGCGCGCGTGGCGCGCGCGCAACTTTGCGAGGCCGCCGCTTGCCCCGCGCCGCGCCCTCCCACCACGCGCGGACGCGCCCGCGTCGCCGTCGCAGCCGCGCCCGCGCACGTCTGCCTCACACCCCCCCCCCCCCCTCCCCTCCCGCGCCGCCACCGCCGCCACCGCGCGCGCGCGCACGCGCGCGCATGCGCCATTCTCGCGTCGCCCATCGGCGCACGCGCGAGCGCGTTCTCACGCTTCTGCGCGCCCGCGCAGCGCGCCCACTGCGCCGACGCCTTCCGCCAGCGCGCCTTTCGCGCGCCTGGTTGGCTTGACTTGCGACGCGCCCTGCGAGCACAGCTGCGCGGCGCCCCCCTATATCTCCAGTCCTCAGTTGCCCGCGCGTCACGCGGCGAACGCACAGCGGCTCGCGGTCTTGGCGGTTGGCGGCGACGGGGCGCAATTGCAGGCGGGCGCGTTTGGATTTTCAGCACTGCGAAGCGAGGTGCGCGTCTGAATGGGGCGCGCCACCCGAACGCGCGCAATGGAATCGAGCGTGCATCCGCGCGGGCGCGCAAGGCATCGGACCGCGCGCGGGGGCCGCGTTCGCGCTCGCGCGCGGCCTGCAAAGCTCTTCAGCGCGCGTTCGCGGCCGCGCGTGAGAAGTGTTTCTGATCTGCGTGCACGCGTGCGCGCGGCGGATTTGCCTGGGCGCGCGGGTCGCGCCAGCTTGCGACGCGCGCTCGTCTGGCGCAGGGCGCAGCTATTCGGCGGCGAAGGCTCTTTCGGAGGCGCGGCTGGGAATGAGATGGGAAGTCGGTGAACCGTTGGCGGGACTTGGCATCATCAAATCTCACCTCAGCCTAGGGCACGAGGCGCATCCAGAGCCCACGGGCAGGGAATGGTTTGGGCTGCGTTGCTGGGCGGGTGGTTGCTTGCGGCCGATGGGCGACAGAGGGCCAGGCGAATACAGGTTCGCTTGATGTGGTTGTATCCTCCGCTCGCATTCTCAACGCCAATACCAGGGCTCCGTCGCGTCCTCGGGGTTCTCCGCGCGCGCGTGCTCGCCTTGTCATGTCGTCGTTCGGCGCGCCGTTGCGATCTGGGCATTCAAGCAAGGGCTTGGGTGCCAGACGGCGCTCTGTCGGTTGGCGCTCTTCGAGGCAAGATTCTGCGCAGCGGGGGACGCGCGCAATGGGTCGCCAGCGGTTGGCGTTGGACGCGGGCGTTCGCAGCGCTACCGCGGCGCTGTCATTCGCCCGATTGCGCTGCGCCTCGATGGGAGGGGCGACATTCTTGGGCGCGCAATTTTACTTCCGCGCCATCGCCGACGGAGAACGCCAGCTGCTACTTTTTCGGGTGGTACTTCGGGAGCTACTTTATTCCCTATCCGAATTTGGGGAGGTACTTCGGGAGGTACTTTTTTTTCTGCGACGGTACTTTGGGAGGTACTTTTTTTCTCCGACGGTACTTCGGGAGGTACTTTAGGAGGTACTTTTTTTTTCGACGGTACTTCGGTAGGTACTTCGGGAGGTACTTTTTTTCCCGACGGTACTTCGGGAGGTACCTTGGGAGGTACCTGCGTAGGTACTTTTTTTTCTCCGACGGTACTTCGGCATGTACTTTCGGTACCTGAGGAGGTGCTTTTTTTCTGCGACGGTACTTTGGGAGGTACTTTTTTCCGCCGACGGTACTTTGGAATGTACTTTTTACAGCCGACGGTACTGCGGTAGGTACTTTTTTCCACCGACGGTACTTCGGTAGGTACTTCAGGAGGTACTTTTTTTCCGACGGTACTTCGGGAGGTACCTTGGGAGGTACTTGCGTAGGTACTTTGTTTTTGGTAGGTACTTCGGGAGGTACTTTGTAAACCCACCTCGTTTTTTTCAACCCAGCGGCTACAAATTCCGCATGTACTTTGGGATGTACTTTGGGGGGTGCCTCGGCGACCGCGGGTACCTCGTTGGCCAGCTTGCCCAGCGCCCGTTCGGTGGCCGACCTGTCGCAGGCATCGTCGCCCGTTGCCCCAGGGGCGGCCGCGCTGAATTCGAATGAGAGCCGCGGCATGTGCCGCCAATCCCAGCATTTGTTCGCACGCATGCGCGGAGCGCGTGCCGTTGGGAGGTTGTTTCTATGGTTTTTGAAATATAGTAAGCGGCGGCTCGTGGCTCAGAGCAACATGTTCGCAATCTACCCCCCCCCCCCCAGGCAAGCGCAAGTTCCGTGTCCGAGCAACGCTGGCTGCATACTGGAATTCGACTTTGCGGGCGGCACATCGGCAATGCCGCCCACGCGACGCGCGCGTCTGCGCATGGAGTTTCACTTGCCATCTCATTCCCTTGCCCGTCGGCGGCAGCGCAGCCAGTTTGGCCCCCCGTTTGCGGCGTTTAGCGCGCGTTGCTGCTGCTGGGGGGGGGGGGTGGGGGGGGGGGGGGGGGGGTGGGGAGGGGGGGTGGTAGGGGGGGGGGGGGGGGGGGGGGGAAGTGGGAGGGGTGGCATTGGCGCGCCCTACGCGGCGTGGTGCCGCGTCGTTGACTGGGGGGAGGGGGGGGGGGGGGGGGGGGGGGTCCGGGGGGGGGTCGGTCTTTTTGGCGGGCATGCGCGCGCGCGTCTAGCGCAGTGGGCGGGAGCGCGAACTGTGCAGGGCGGGGTAGTGGGTGGGTTGTGGCGCGCGCGCGGGGCAGCGACAGTGACGGTGGTGGCGGGTCGCGGGTGGGCTGGGGCAGGGTGCCCAGAGGGGGCGGCGCGCGCGCGGCGCGGCGGCTGCACTGGTTGGCGCGCGATGTAAACTGCGGTCGGGGCGGCGATGCGGGCGCGCTAGCGGCGGCCGCGAATGGCGTGCGAGGCGGTCGGGCAGCGCGGGAGGGTGCCTCGCGCGCTGGGGCGTGGATGGCTGCGTGCGCGGCACGGGGCTGCAATGCAAAGCTGAGTGGGCGGGGGCGGTGGAAGGGGGCTGGGCGGAGATGGTCGGTTGCACGGTAAGTTGAGGGCGAGCGTGCGGGGGTGCGCGCGCGGCGCGGGTGGCGCGGGCGGGCGATGGCAGCGGGGTTCGTGCGGTGCCGTTGGCGCGCAGGCTCGCTGGGGAGTCGCTGGGCGCGCTGGAGCGCATATGTTGCCATGGCGCAGTGGCCGCGCGCATGCCATCGCACTTGCCGTTTTGAATTGGCTGGCGGCAGACGCGGAGGGGGCGACGGCGGCGCGCGCGGCGCAGTGCGCCCTGTGCTTTGCAGCGGCACTCAAAGTGCGCTTCCGCGGTAAGCGGTTTAGGCTTGGCCAAAGGCCGTTGTCGCGAGTCGGGCGGCGGGCGCCTGCGGCGCGCTGGCGCGGGCGGGCGGGTTGCGCGCGCGAGCGGGGGTGGCGGCGGCGGCGGCCGCAGCGGGCGGTGTGAAAGAAACGGGTCTGCGCAATGGGCGGGGCAGGGCTGGCGCGTCAGCTGCGGGCGGGCAGCGCTGGTTGGGCGACGGTGCGAGAGACGAGTTCAGCTTCAGGGGTCGCGCCGCGCGCGTTCAATTTCTCCGCCCCAATTGCCCAGCTGGCGCGGGGTGCGGGCCACGCAGAGGGGCCCGCGCCATTGCGCATCGAGGCGCCCGCTGCCAGTCTGACTGGTTCGGGGGCCGCCGTCGCAGCGAGCAGTGCAGCCGTCGCGATTTGGGGCGCGCTGCGTTGGGCGCAGCGCGCGGCGGGGGCATGGGGCATGGGCGCAGCTGCGTTCGCCCATAGCTCCTTTGGCTGGCAGCTCGGTCTGCAGCGCGCATCGGTGATTGCGTGGCGGCGTTCGTCACTGGTTTGGCGCGCCTGGTTGCTGGCGAGCGTCGGCCAGGCTGCCCGCGTCGGCGCGGAATTAGTTTGGGAAATATAGCGCCTCGCGCGCGTCGCCCTCATGCGGGCGATTCCGCGGCGCGCGGCAGTGGTCGATTCGTGGCAGGCGGTTGGCGCGCGGCGCCAGGGACAGGCCCGAACGCGCAAGCGCGCTCGCATGCAAGGTTGAGCTCTGCGCCTGCGCACCATCGCACATGATGACATGTGGCTGCGGGCCCGCGCTCGCGCCCGAACTGCGCTGGGCCCGAGGTTCGGCGGTCGCAGCGGCCGCGCGCGGTTGGCAGCGCAGTGTTGCTCCACAGGGCGCCAGGCGCGATGTTCAGAGCAGAGCAGGCGTCGCGCGTGGCCCAAGGTTGAGGGCCCCTGCGCGCGTGCGACAGGTTGACGGGCGGCGCAGTTGGATGTTGCAGGTCGCACGGTTTTGCGGGCAGCGTTTGCCCTCTGCGTTTGAATTGGGGCGTGTCCCCTGTTCGCGCCCAGAGCAGTGCAGTTCCCCAGCGCGTCTACTAACGTGGGCTCCTGGGGCTGCAGTGCCCGCGCGGGTCGCAGTGGCCCCTTGTGTCGCGGGCGTGGGCTTTGCGACCTGACGTCGCCGAGTCAGCGCGGGGCGCCAGCGGGCGCGCGTCGGTGGCCATCCCACGCGCGCATCGCGGCGGGCGCTCGGTTGCGCGGCGGTTGCGGTTCGGGCGCGCGCGCGTGTCTGGGGTTGGGCGGGCGAGCGCGGCGGGGGCAATGGTTGTGAGGGGGTGTGGGCTAGGCGCTGTGGCTCGGTGCACGCGTCGCGCTGGCGCGGAGCGATGCGCGCTGCATTTGCGGGGCGCGGCGGGCGGTGGGGGGGGGGGAGGGGAGGGCGGGGCAGGGGGGGGGGGCAGGGGGCGGGGCGGCACAGACGCGCGCTACCGAGGCGTCGGGATTGCGGCGCGCTGCAAGCGCATGCACGCGTTGTTCGGGCTGCGCGCTGTTATGTCGCGCACGTCCAGGGCGCAGCGCTTCGGCCATGGCGCCCAGAGTTCGGGGCGCGCGCGCAAGCGCGCCGCGCGTGGACGCGCGTGGGTTTAGGGTGCATCGCTCCCGCAGCGGTGGCGAAGCGGGCGCTGCCATTGAGGCGTGCCCCGCGCCGTCATTACGTAGGGGTGCGCCAAGCGCTGGCATGCGCGCAATAACTGCCACATGTTACATCATCGCGTTCCCGTCTAGCCGTCGGTACTATTCTTAAAACAAGGGTGAAAAGGGGGCTACGTGGGCTGCAAGCCGGACCCGCACCAATCACGTCGTCCGTCATATCGTCGTGGTCCGAGAGCCGCCACCGCACCGTGGGTCAAGTTTTTGTGGTTGTCGTTTGCCCCTGGCGCACCATACTTTCGAGTGTGTGGGCTGCAATGCAGTTTCAATTGACGGGGAGCCTCAACCTGGTCGTCACGGACCCGACGAAGCCACAGTCCTTCGAACAACGGATCGATGTTTCGCTCCCCTGTACCGTCCTCATCCTTGGCGCTCAATGCTCGGACCCGCCAACTCCTACAGAGGCCTGCTCTGGAGATTCAGGCGAACAGCGTGATGTGCCAGACGGTGGAAAGCAGAAGGCCCCACATGACGAAGCCAGCAGTAAGGTAGTTCGCATGTCTTTGGGTGACAGCCAATTTGGGCACTTTGATTCTGGTTGGAGAGCACAGCGGGCCCTGATTGAAGCCGAGTTTGCCATGGCAGGGGGGCGCCTGCCACTGCCAGCTGACGTAGGCACTGGTGATGAGCAGGCGCGCCGCAGTTCGCAGGAGTTTGTCCCTTCGGCTTTGTTTGCAGAGGCGGGCTTGGGCGCTGCCGAAGGCATCTCTGAGGAGAGCGTGCCAGCGGCATCTTGCACCAGTGCCGCAGGTGGCGCCTCGACGAGCGCGATGGCTGGGACGCCGCCGGCGCCATCGCCGCAGAGGCGCACGCCCATGGCAGACGCATCTCCAGAGGACTGTGTCTGGATTGCCGATAGCCCTCGGAAGGCTGTGGCGCCTAACGCAGGGCCGTTGGCGCCAACCGAGTCTGGCCGCAGCCCAGCCTCCGACCCCAACGTTGGCGCGAAGACGCCAGCGAAAATGCTTGGCCCTTCGGTCGTTGATACAACGCCCTCGAAGGTTTTTGGCACAGGGGTCGGTGCTGCTCCCCCGACCAAGCGCCGTTGCCATGCGAAGGGAAGCTCGAGCGGGTCAACCCCAGGTGGTGGCCACGCGGTTTCAGAAGCAGCTCCCAGTGAGTTTGGGCGCGTTGGTGGCGACGCACACAATTCGCAGCCTTGCGTGCTGGGCGTGCTTGGCCATCAGCTTTCATCTGCCAGCCAGGTGCTCCGCGAATTTCAGACGGAGTAGCCAGCCTTGGTTCGGTAGCGGAGTTATCCAGGCAGCAGTGACTCGACGATTGGGCTGGCAGGTGCGACAATGACGACGATTGAATTGACGATGCCAGCTGTGAGGGAAGGAGGGCGGGCAATATGATTAGCGTGTCGAGGCAGCTGCATCTCTTGAATGGTTTCTCGCACGTGGGTTTCGCGTGAGCCTATTTGATTTGGCGCAAGTGGC